>JAJIBD010024367.1:0-117500 GCA_021461705.1 Cryptotis parvus
AGTGTTAGCTAGTGTGGCTTCTACGATACAGGATACCTTTGAAAATTACTCTTGGGGAAATCTCTCACATGGTACTGTGGGAGCTCCTCCTGGCAGTTTTCAGTCAACTTGGCCAGTGGTTCAGTGCAAGGGTCCCGGGGGCATTGCTGCAGCGCTTGGGCCACGTTAATAGCAATCGCGGATCTCCGGGTCACATCTGGCCATGCTTGGGAAAGTACGTGATGGCGGGAATTGAGCTAGGGACGGTCATGTACTGTCCTGTCGCCCCAGCCAGACACAGGATTCTTACGTGACATAAATATAGGGTGAGCAGAACCACTCTTTGGAGACAGCTCCATAAAGGGCTGGATCAGCTCCATAGAAAGATCAGGAATCTCCAGTTGGCCACATTTTACAGGAAAGGAATTTCTCATTGAAATTGTGACAGAAACTCTCTATGGTCATGCATTGGGTCTGATTTTGAGACTTTTCTCTGGAAAGTTCAAGGTAGAAGGCTGTAACATTTCTTATTTCCCTATATAGTTCTCATTTCATTGTTTTTGGTAGCTAATTAGTTTTTTTTCGGAGAAATAAATGAATAAATAAGGGGTGAGAGGGGGAAGGGGGGTGAAGGCGCGAGAGCACACATCTATGTTGAGGAGCTGCTGAACCTCCAAGCTAGAGAAGGCTCCGACTCCTCGTTTCCTGCAGACGACTCTTGGGATTCCGCAGAGCAGTGCTCATTTGTGTGGGATCCTGTTGGTATCTCCCCTCTTCTGTGGTGTTATCTGGGAAGAATGTCAATTAGTCATGCCGCACATGGGTCAGGACAAGTAGTTCATTATTGTTTTTGACAAAATGCGTGCCCTATTCTTAGAATAAGTCACTCCAGAAACATCAGGACCACATTAGGCTACACAATAACTAAGATTTTTAAAGCTCTGTTTTGAGGACCCTCTAAGCCCATTGGTATAAACAGTGCTACGCCCCATCATGGGGTGATGTCATTTTCCCATAAATATGCTGGAGCTTTTGGAGAGTCCAAGCGAACGTATCTGTAGGATTTATAAACAAAACATCAGCAAATACACACAAAGGCAAAGAAAGTCCATCATTTGAGTCATTTATACTGAAAAATCACGGTAGACTGTTTGACGAATTTACAATATGCCAAAGTGGAGTGTTTCATTTCAAGCTGTGCTTTTGAAATATCTAGGTCCATTTCTTAGATTATCTTAGCATATTTGTAGCACTTTACAAATTCTACTCGATTTGTTGCTGTGGTTCTGTTGTGAAGTGCCCCACACATCATAACCTTCGTTTGATCCCCCATTTAAGATCCATTTTGAAGCCTGCATATATATCCGGATGCGTATTGGTGGAGGCATAGTCTGGGACCTCAGCATCATCTTTTTTGGGGTTTACTTATTCCTGCCTCTGTGCTCAGGAGTGACCCCTGGTGGTGCTCAGGGGACCATGTGTGGTGCTGGAAGTTTGAACTAGGGGTTGTTGCTGTCTTTACTGCATGTAATCAAGTAAGTATGTTCCCCTCCTGGAACGTCCCTCTAGTCCGGAAGTCTAATCACTTGATCACTTGAATCCGTTATTCATCGATTTGCTCTGAGCGGGGCGCCAGTAACATTTCCATTGGACCCTGTCACGTGCCAATGTAGCCCAATGGCATCTGGTTGATTCAGGAATATGAAGAGCCTCAAACCGTTCCTTCAGGGTCTTCAGGGTCTTCAGTAGAAGACTTCTACTTCTACTTCTTCTACCCAAAAGTAGAAGTCTAATATATTTTAAAAAATAATGTCTTGGTCTTTTAATAAAAACCATTCATGAAATAGATTTTTAAATGATTCAAGATTCAGTTTGAGACTGACCTTGAAATTCACACCCCTGTTGTTTTTTCAGACAGTGGTAGCGACATGTGAGCCACCTAGGCTGTGGTTGACAGCAAGTGCAGTCCCAGGGGTGGGGGGCGTCTTACCCTTCTCCTCAGGTACAGCGGAGAGAAGGGGTTTCTCAGCCAGCTCCAGGCTCCTTGTCTGGGTGCGTTTGGATTACCACAATGACCAAGGGGCTTCTCGTGCAGGCTGCTGTGGTCGGGTAATCTGACTTCTCTTCAAATCCAATTTGAATGAAGCATCGTAAGCAGGAACAGATGGGTGTGGACGCCAGAGCGAGGACTCACGCTGCCATAAAGAGGCTGAAGGGATGCCTAATTGGCCGGCAACTTCCCTCCAGATGGGTGGAACGACTGGACGAAGCCTGGAGCTCATGGGCAGAGTCCACCCGCCCCGGATGCTTCCACGCAGAGCTGTGCTCTGGTCAGGCAGACTCTGTGGCATGCTTGTGTGTTCCCTTGGTCCTTTCACAGCCCCCAAAGTGCTGACGGCATCTGGGAAGGAAGTGAGGGCTATAGCCAAACCCACCAAGGCTTTCTCCGCAAGGATTTTGCCGCTTGGAGAGATTGTGCTGCGGATTCCGCCTCGTCCTTGCTCCTCTGTAGGACTCCAGGCTGGGTTCTGGATGTTGGACGACCCCAGGAAACAGTGGGGTGATCTGGTTATACCAGGCTGTGAGAGAGGCAGCCTGTGGACCCTCAGAGGGAAGAGCTGGGGAGGGCTGTGTGTGAGCTAGGAATGGAGGCTGGAGGCTGACTTCCTCACCTCCAGGGAAATTCTGTCACTGTTTTGTTGGTTTGTTTGTTTTCCTGAATGTAACTGCATGGAGTGACAGATGCCAGTTCCGCCTGGGCTTTTGCACACTAGAGACACGTCAACTATGAAGTGCACCATGAACCTACAGCGATGGCTGTCAATTATATCCTGCTGAAAAAGGACAAATTAAAAATGTCAAGCTCCATATGTGATAGATACCTATGTATAATGGCCCCTGCCCCCTGGCCGCCCACATCACACAGCAGTGTTAGGGATGGAACCTGGCGCCCTCACAGACCCGCGCTTTGTCATGAAGTCACCTCCCTAGGATCAAAAATAACATTTGTAAAAGTCATCTTAGAACTAAGGGGGCTTCCGCTTGTGCCCCAGCCTTGGGATGGGGGGTGAGGGAGAGGAGAAATAAATGGGGAAGCCGAATGCTGAATGGGAAGAGAGCCTAGAGAATGTCTGGGACTCTGGGCAGGTGTTTCCGCCTCACGCAGCAACCCGCCAAGTGCCCGGAGTCGTCTTGTTTCCTGGTGAGTTTTACTTCCATCCGTGAAGTGTAGGGAGAGGGTGTAGTTAAGTGGCAGAGGCTCTGGGGATGCGGCGAGGCTTTGTGTTCTATCCCCAGCGATGTAAGACCCCCAGATCAATTGGTTTTAGCCCTGGAGCCCCTGAGCACCTGCTATCAGCCGAGGAAGGCCCGGGATGCCTGGGAACTCGGATGCTGGCTGCCTGGATCATCTGTCCCAGGGGAAGGGCTTTGGGCCATGCAGCTAGAAAAAGATGGAACCTTAAAGGAGTCCGGAGCTGCCCCACCCCGCCTGTGAGTCCAGAGCAGAGCAGGAATGAGATGCCGCTGATTTGGGTGACTTCAGGGGTGCACCAGGTCTCCACGGGGGTCCTTGCCACGGCCAAGTGTCTGAAAGCTCAGGACCCAAGTTGGTGCTTTGTGAAATTGCACAATTCGGTAGAGACCACGGAAACCCAAACATTGGCACAGTGCCTGAGCCACGCAGTCCTGGGACAGCTTCTGGCCAGTTGCCTGTTCTGGGAGTCAGAGCTCTGCTCTGGATCCAGCCCCTAAAGGGGCAGAGACAGGCACAACCCCATGTCTCCTTAGACCCCCCATCTGACCACATTTCCATCCTCTTGGTCAGGAGACTTGCAAGGGAGGCTGGAATACCCACATTCAGGAACGCAGAAAACACACTTAAATTCGCTTTGCCGCTCTGAGCCTTAAATCCTGCGATTTTTATCAGGGGAAAAACAGTACATCTGTTAAATTTATCCATGCCTTCTTCCTCCTCCCACCCCCGCCTATTTGGTTATGGAAAGACTTGTGAAAAATATTTCAGGGTTGGAACCACTGAAGTCAACTCTGGCATTTTTACATGGGGATTGATCCTGACTAATTGCAGAGTTTTCCTCCTCGTTTGTTCAGCCTCCATGCACGTGGCTCTCGGCATGTGGGGCTTGGAGCTCAAATATGGAGGCTCTCATTCTTCCAAGTGGAAGATATGCTGGAACCGAGGGTTCATAGGTGTGACTTTCAGGAACTCTTGGAATCAGGTATTACTTTCCTTGGAGATAGAAGCTTGGCTGGAATGTCCCTAATGGCCTGCTTTCTCAAGCCTTCTGGGACAACGCACAGCAGATGTTTTTAAAACATCCCAAATTGGTTGTTCTGTTCACAACGGCTAAGGGCCATGCAGAGTTTAAGGTGAGTGTGTAAAGCTCAGGATGGGAGTAGAGAAGTCAGAACAGGAGGGGCCAGTGAGGGATTGTCTGTCGAGGCGGTGAGGGAGCTGTCCAGCAGAAAGAAGCGAGCGCCCAAACTTAATTGCATATAATGTTCTTTGCCTCTTTGTTTCAGTGCAAGTGAAAGTCAAGGGGTGGGTGTGGGTGTGTGTGTGTGTGTGTGTGTGTGTGTGTGTGTGTGTGTGTGGTATGAGAGAGACTGGGAGTGTTTCTTATGCAGGGGAAAAATGGTTCTGTTCCTTACTTACTTCATGGCATGAGAAAGAAAAACCCATGTACTTATGTAGGAAATTTTAAGAGCCTGGTTGCAGTGACGTCAGCCACTCACATATCCTTTGAATTACGTATGACTTGAACTGCGGTACGGATGGTTTGCAGTGTGTTGCGGGCTTTGAAACTTTCTATATTCATTTACGCCCTTTGTGGCCTGATTTGCAGATTTTCGTTTTGCCAAAGTGTTTGTTTTAATGAGGCATTACCAGGCAGCCCACTGAAATGAAAGCCACATGCTCTCCCCCAGGCAAGAGAGAAGCAGTAACTGTGCAGAATGTTGAAGAAGACTGGTCATACCACAGGCCGCCCGTATAATAGGGGAAAATAACAAGAAGTTTAATGCAGTTGTCTGGCCAAATGCATGAATATAAACTGACTGCCTTTAAAAACATTATGGCGTGAGGCAGGATGCTCCATTGGCAAAAGTGTCTTCCAGACCTTCCTTTCTTCAGAGGAGCCACCGCGAGGGCACAGCCCCCGCACACGCACAGTTGAAAGATCCACTTTAAGTCCTGGATTCCATCACCTGCTCGAATTTGCCACCGTGGAGCTGCTGAGAGGGGAGATGCAACTCTTCCAACAGGCCGATGGCCCAGTATTGTCCATATTCATCTCCTCTCCTTATCTTTGCTTTCCCCCCCCTGGACACTCATTTCTGTAATACAATCATTTTTGTTTTATGAGACAACCTTTAGCTGAAGCTTCAAGAATTGCTTTTCAGTTGAATTGACACCCCCCCCACCCCCATGAACGGCCTATCACTATATCTTCAACTCCAGCTACGGCGCCTTGCTTGGAGGTCAGGGGGAGTGTGGGTTTGTTCCCTGCAAGCCAGATGATGCTAGGGAAGAAACATTTCTGAATCAATAGGAAAGAGTTTAGCTTGTCAGTGGCACATGTCCCTGTCACACCCTGCGAATAATGGGAAGGACGCCTCCTTTCTTGGCTGATTGCAGATGGGTCTGAGCAGAAACTGAGGCACTGGTCACTTATTCTCCTTGAGACCCAAAGCTATCTAAAGCGTTTCCGAAGGACTGGTTCGTGCACCCAAGCGGCTGGGCTTTTGGGTTGAGAGACAAAAAGGGATCAATGTGCTACAACCATGTTCCCGTTTTATAGGAAGGCGTCTTTCTGGAAAGGGAGTGGAGTGACCTCATTTGGGTGGAAAATGGGTGGCCCCTAGGGCTCCGGGGCCCAGTTCTGGCTTTGCCCTGCCCTCGACTCCATCTTAGCTCCCTCCGTCCCAGTGAGCTTGCTGGGTCACGTGTGTGATGGAAGCATGCGTGTCCCAGTGCCGCTGGAGTCTTGGGAATTGATGTTTAATGCAGACACCCTCCTCCCCTGCCTTCCTTGTTAGTACTTTCTCCCTCACCAGTCATTATTTTGTAAATTAATCTCAAATTTGCAGCATCGGAAGGAAAACCACAGGAACTGGAGTTCTCGATCTCCCTCGATCTCTCGAGGTGTGTTTGCCTGCTCTGCAGAGGGACACATGGCAGCCCCTTCGCCTGCCCCTGGACAGCCTCGGGAGACTGTTCAGACGGAGCCTCTCTGACCTCGGGTCTGATGTTTGTCAAAGTCTTTGATAAGTTAAGGAAAACGTGGTCCCACCAAAGCAAGGCAGAGGCTTTCCCGTGAACAGTGCTTGGCTTTGCTCCACTAAATTGTTCTTCTGAGAGCCGAGGGAAGGGTCAAGCTGGGGTTTACTAGGGCTGTTTTCAGTCTTCGGTCAGATGCTGGTCTTGGGGACGCGTTCCCCTGAAAGGCGCCAGTTGGCCGCCTGCTGAGTGATGTCACCAGGCTGGAGGTCAGAGGGAAGAGGCTCAGAGATTTGGGGATGTTTCTGATTAGCTCAGTCGAGAGAGGGGTGCTCTGAAAAATGACACCCAGTCATCCTTCCCATGAGGCCCTCTGCCCCTGGGCACCAGATGTGGAGGGGTCAGGGGTCAGCCTCTCCAACCCTGGACGTGCCCTCTCCTCTTTATCCTGGAGGGAGGAGGCCAGCCTATGACACCGTCCTAGTGAAGCAACGGAGAAAGCTCTGATTCATGGCATGTTGGGTCCCTGATTCTCATCTCGTGCACGTTTGGCCTGAGCTTGGGATCTGCCTTTCACCCCACTCAAAACCTCTCGTGGTACTTTCGAGGTGCTGAGGGTTTAACACTGCCGGCCTTTTTCCCAGATATGGCTTTGCTCCTGTTCACACAGAAACGAGAGTGCTCAGAGTGCACGCTCAGAGGGCTGGGGAGAGACTCTCCTCTCTGGCGTTGGTGTTCGGAATCGCACAGGCTCTGAGATGAGCCTGGTGAGACTCAAGCCGAGCTCTTTCCTCTCGCTTCCGTCTCCTGAGTTGATCCACTCCCGTGGGCCAGTCGCTGGTTTCCGACACACAGCACCCTCTTCCTCTGTGCGTGAGGCTCACCAGCCCCCGCCCCTGCACTGGCTGTGCGGCCCTTCTGGGTGAGAGCACAGCGCGGGAAAGGTGTGTTCTCTGCCAGAGCTCCTGTGTCTGCAGAGAGGAGGTATCCGATGCCCCAGTCCTCTGCTGACGGGCAGGTGTCCTGCCCCCCTTTCCTGTCTCTGTCGTCCCGGAGTCCTTCTGGAAAGTTGACCTGTTGGTCTTGCAGTTTCTAGTACCACGACCCTCCCCAGCCCCACCCCAGCGAGCCGACCCCTTTCACGCAGAGCCTCTCAGAGCAGACTGAGCCCTCTCCTCGTTGCTTCTCCTCTGACTCAGCCCCACGGTTCCCCCAATCTCACCCCCTCTCCTGGATTGTCGTCCCAGGCAGAGTCCCAGGAGACCCTGGGCTGGAAAAGGCCCTTCGCTTCTCTCAGTGTCGGCCAGCCTGCAGCAGGCAGAGCTGGAGCTTCAGCGGCTCCTCTGTGCTGATGACCACTGCTCTGCGCTCTGCGTGAATGACCACAGCTCTGCTCTAATGACCACTGCTCTGTGCGAATGGCCACTGCTCTGCGCTAATGACCACTGCTCTGCACTAATGACCCACTGCTCCCAATGCGAGTGACCACTGCTCTACACTAATGACCACTGCTCTGCACTAATGACCACTGCTCTGCGTTAATGACCACCGCTCTGTGCTAATGACCACTGCTCTGCGCTAATGGCAACTGCTCTGTACTAATGACCACTGCTCTGCGCTTAATGACCACTGCTCTGCACTAATGACCACTACTGTGCACTAATGACCACTACTCTGTGCTAATGACCACTGCTCTGCACTAATGATCACTGCTCTGCACTAATGACCACTGCTCTGTGCTAATGGCCACTGCTCTGTGCTAATGACTACTGCTCTGTGCTAATGACCACTGCTCTGTGCTAATGGCCACTGCTCTGTGCTAATGACCACTGCTCTGCACTAGTGACCACTGCTCTGTGCTAATGACCACTGCTCTGCGCTAATGGCCACTGCTCTGTGCTAATGGCCACTGCTCTGTGCTAATGGCCACTGCTCTGTGCTAATGACCACTGCTCTGTGCTAATGACCACTGCTCTGCGCTAATGACCACTGCTCTGTGCTAATGGCCACTGCTCTGTGCTAATGACCATTGCTCTGTGCTAATGACCACCGCTCTGTGGGACAGTTTGACATTGGGGAAGGTGATGCCTCCCATCTTCTTTTCCACAAGGATGCTTCAGCTATTCATGGGGGTTTGTTGTTCCATATGAATTTCAGGATCATTTCGTCCGCTTTCTTTGACAAATATCCTGGGTACCTCCTTAGAGGGACCACAATGAATCTGTGTAATGCTTCGGGAGTGTTGCCATTTGGACAGTGTTAATCCATCTGACCCATGAGCAGGGAACGTGTATCTCCAACGTGTCTCCATTTCCGTATCTCTTCTTTATTTCTTGAAGTAGAGTTTCGAGAGTTTTCTTTGAACAGGTCCTTTCCTCTTCTGAATCCGAGGTGCTTGATTTTCTGAGGCACAACTGTAAACAGGATGTTTTAAAAAATATCTTTCTTCTCTTTCCTTATTTGTGTATAGGAAAGACAGAGCCCTCAAAAAGTGAGGGAATTCAACCCGAACTCATCTGCCACGTGCACCCAGAAGCCCCCCAGGCTCAATCCTGATTCTCGCCCCCAACCCCTTATCCCCTTCTGAGAAGAGCCATCCTAGAAGGCTTCACTTGGGTGCGGGTAGCCATTCCCCTAAGAGAAAAACCCAAGGACGGTGATATTCCCTGGGTAGAACAGCTCAGGCCCCAAACACAGCGGGTTTGCAAACTCAAACCAAGGGAAGACTAGGGACAGGTTACAGGCAAACAAAGTGCCCCCCAGGGTTCCAGTCTACAGAGCTCCCCACCAGTGCTCTTTCCTGAAACCCAATCATGAATGCTTTGTAATGGTCTATTGCACGGTGATTCAATAAAAAATTAAAAGATATAATGCATTTTAAAAAAAATGTCTAGAATTGCACCCTGGAAAGAATGATATAAACAGATCAGGATCCTTCAGATGTGGAGGACAGCCTGGGAAAGCGAGGAATGGGGAAGTGTCCCGAAGTTACGGTGATGCTGCTGCATCATGTGGAGTCTAGATCTGGGCTGCTCGCGGTGCTGCTGGTGCGCTCTTGTGGAGTCTAGATCTGGGCTGCTCGCGGTGCTGCTGGTGCATCATGTGGAGTCTAGATCTGGGCTGCTCAGCGGTGCTGCTGGTGCGTCTTGTGGAGTCTAGATCTGGGCTGCTCGCGGTGCTCCTGGTGCGTCATGTGGCGTCTAGCCCTTCTCGGCTGCTCACTCTCCTTCATGCCTCTGTCAGCCTCCACAGCAGCTCATGATGGGGACCCAGGAGGGAGCGGTACTGAATAACAAATGGCCACTTGTGAGTTCACTGATGGATGCCCAGGAGACCCTAAAGGCCCGACAGTCCTTGTGTATCTGTCACCTTTGTGACAGTTTGTCCCATGCACTGTGGCCAACCCCCGTTGAACAGAGGCCAAAGGTGACAATTCAATTAGCATTAGACATGGGATATTAGAAATGACTATTAGGAAAAGCTTTGTAAATCAGGGTGCCTTAATACAAATATTAATATTTTCTAAAAAATTAATAACTATTTGCTCCTTCAAAAGCTCAGAGAACTGCTGCTCTGGGGGGGGGGGGGCTGCAGGAAGTCGTGGTCCCTTTGGGTCTCTGGCTGCCCTTGGTCTGGAGTTTCCTGTCTGAGTTTTTTTTCTGAGAAACCTGATTGGTTGTCACCTCCGAGAGGGCTTCCTCGAACTTAGAATTCCTATGTTGACACCCATGTCCCCCTTTCTGAGAGCGTTGTGGTTGTGAGGCCTGGGGGCTCCATACAGGTGTGCGTGTGTGTTGCTCGACACTTGACCACAGTGCTCACTCAGTCACGTGCTTCAGCTGTGGGGTTCCCAGAAAGCAAAGCCACCTGGCTTCTCCCAGCACGTCTGGATCTCATGCTTACAAGGTCAGAGTTTTGCCCCGAGCTCCCTCCCTCGATGCCGGGTCTCACCTCGGTGATGAAGGGTCTCCGTATTCAGAGCAAGTCTGAGCTATTGTTGGACTCTGATTTTTACATTTCCTCAGTTAAGTACTTTCAAACCCTGGAAAAGGACATTTTTTCTTACCACTGGGGTTCAGATTTCCTTTTTTTTTTTTCAGCAGTATCTGGGCTGAATGGGACAGTCTTTAAAATTTTTTTTTACAGTTTTTTAGGGTTTCCCATGTTGCCACTTGTCACTTGTCTTCCCATTGTTCATCAATTTGCTCGAGCAGGCACCAGTAACATTTCCATTCATTGAGAATGAGGTCTATTATTGTTACTGTTTTTGGCATATTGAATACACCACAGCTAGCTTGCCAGGCTCTGCCGTGGCTCTGGGTTCATCCCAGGGGGTTCCCAGTCTCTTTCCATCTTTCCATGTCAGATTATCAACCATCCAAGGCCCATGGGGCAGAGCCCTGAGTTCTGGGTTCCCATGTTCTGATTCTGAATTTTCTGGATTTGGGGGAATTTTTATGTGCAGGCATCCACCAACTTCTTCCCTGTAATTTGAGGATAACTAAATTCTTGCACCCAGGGCATCTCTCAACCCCCTAATCCCTGCAGATGGTTCTGTCTTTTGTTTTGTGCTAAGTATGCCACATCTCTGAAGGTGCTCTGGGATGGCAGTGTTGTGCAGAATGCCAGCTGCGGGGATGGCAGCATTGTGCAGAATGCCAGCTGCGGGGCACAGTGCCGGCAGGGCCCGGAGCTCAGCCCGACCTGCGGTTCTGTGGATGCATGGTTTGAAGTGGCGAGTCCCTGAGAGCAGTGTTTGTCCCTGGGCAGTGGCTGGTTCCATAACTCTTCCTTGTCCAGTGGTCAGTTAATCCCTACCTCTCTGCCACATATTTGGATTTATTCTTTGTTTACCGAAATCCAAGCCAATGAGCCTCATAGTTTTGGCCGTGGATGAAAGCCATGTCAGTTTGGATCTGACACCATGATTCAACGTGAGCACGGCCAGAGAACTCTCTCCGGGATCCGTCCAGGTGGGCGGGCTCTGCCTGCAGCTGGCCCAGCTGCTGTCTCATTTGGGTTAGGTCTTAGAGCTCCCAAAGAAAGCTTTGATTTAGAAATGGCTGGCTTGAATAGTGCCTTCCAAAATATACCCTGTAGAGGTATGAGCTAACTAAATAAATGAAAGAAAATTGGATTAATTTGAATAATTCTGCTGCTTTGATTCCAAAGCCTTGCACACCTACAAAAAATAAAGTGCCTCTTAAAGCACAGCCTTGCCTTTTTGGGTGATGGAACTGTTTATGAGTGAGAGGAACCAGTGGGTATTTTTAGATGGGTGGGAGCAGCCAGAGGAGACTGAGGGATACTTGGGCAGCTTAAGGTAGGGGGTACCTGGGAGCTAAAGATGTGGGCATCTGGGCAGCAAAATGGGGGCATCTGGGCAGCGAAATGGGGGCATCTGGGCAGCGAAATGGGGGTAACTGGGCAGGTAAATGGGGTAACTGGGCAGGTAAATGGGGGTAACTGGGCAGGTAAAGGGGGGTATCTGGGCAGCTAAATGGGGTACCTAGGCAAATAAAGAGGGTGTGCCTGGGCCGCTAAAGGTGTGGGTAGTACTTGGGCAGCTCTTCCAGCAGACCTGGATGCAACACTGAGCTCCTCAGGGCTTCCAGAGAAAATTCTTTGCTTGTTTGTTTGTTTGTTTGTTTTGAGTCATACCTGGTGATACTCAGGGGTTACTCCTGGCTCTGCAATCAGTAATTATTCCTGACAGTGCTTGGGGGGGATCAACTTGGGCCTGCTGTATACAAGGCAAATGTCCTACCCACTGTACTATTGCTCTGGCCTGAGAAAATTTTTTTTAAATTCTTTTCTTTAAAGGTACACATAAGGGCTCTTTCGGGGTCAGGAAAATAAACATTTTTGTTACTGGGTTTGGCATATCGAACACGCATCGGACAGCTTGCCAGGCTCTGCCATGCGGGCACTATATTCTCATTGCTTTGTGGGGCTCTGTCAGAGGGGTGGGTAGAATATTTGTGGTAGTTTGGAGGTAAATTATGTGTGTACCTAGTTATGTATACCTAGGTCGAGAAGTCAACATGATGAATGACCTAAAACCTGAGCTGCGCAGGAGGAAGAGAGCGGCATGGAATGCCTTCAAAGGCATCGAAGAAATAGCTAAAAGGACAAAGAACCTCCGGCTCCGGGCACATCTCTTCGACTCCACCGTTCTCCCTGCATTAACATACGCCTCAGAGACCTGGGCCCTACGAAAGCAGGATGAGAATGCTATTCGGGTCTCCCAGAGAGGCATCGAAAGAGCTATGCTTGAATATCACGCCTCACTCAAGTGAGAGAAGGAATCCGGAGTTCTGACCTCCGTCGCTATTCCAGAATCAGGGACGCTGTCTCGTTTGCCAAGGCATCGAAAATCAGATGGGCTGGACATGTAATGCGATTTGGAGACAACCGCTGGACTAGAGCCGTTACCGACTGGATCCCACGGGATGTCAAAAGATCACGTGGCCGCCCACCTACAAGATGGTCAGACTTCCTTGTTAAGACCCTGAAGGAACGGTTTGAGGCTCTTCATTTTCCTGAATCAACCAGATGCCATTGGGCTACATTGGCACGTGATAGGGTCCAATGGAAATGTTACTGGCGCCCGCTCGAGCAAATCGATGAGTAACGGGATTCAAGTGATCAAGTGATCTTTAAAGCCCTGTGATTTGCCAAGTTATTCATAGTTTTTGACCTATCATGTCCCACTGCTAGTGCCAGCTTCCTCTGCTGATGTTCTCAGGTTTCCCTTTGCGCTGTGATTTTGAGACCTGACCCAGGCCTCTTCTATTATTGGCTGTGAAATAACATTGAAATCCTGTGGAAAATTCATCTTCATGTGGGTACCTTTGCCACAGGGGTCTCCGGGATCTGGTTGAGAGTGGTAATAATGGATGACTGGAGGCGAACCCAGACACATAATGCTGTGCAGAGCACAGTGTGGCCAGAGAGCTTTCTGTGGTGCCCCAGCGTCTGCTTCTTACTTTCTGATCGTGACAGGACTTCATCTGGCTGAGCCTCGGTTTCTTCACCTGGAAGATGGGGAGAGGAACAGCCTCTGATCCGTTGGCTCCAGTGAGAGTCACTGATATGGTTAATGAACAGTAGATACTGACTGTGATTCCAGGTGTATCGGCAGCTGTGGGGGTGTACCGTCATAATCAACACCGTTCTCTTAGTGAAATAGAGAAGAGGAACATTTCTTTCTGTGTGAGAGGGAGCAGGACATTGGCGGTATCACACGTAGGAGTGTCCAGGCTTGATCCCAGCCCTCTGCTCGGGATGACCTGGAGGCCACATACGGTGCCAGGGATTAAATCTGGGCTTGGTCACGTGCAGGATGGGTGTCTTCCTTATATTATCTCTCCGGTTCCCACAAAGAGAAACATTTCAGGATTTTCTTCCTTGAATATTTTTTAGAGAAGAGATTAGATAGGTACTCATTGAATGCTCAGGAAAACACAGATTTAGTGTTCTGGAGGTTAGATGAGAAATAACATGGCTTTCTGGCATCTGTGAACAAGCATGAGTTGAGCATAAGGAAACGCTTACCTGTGCTAGGGGAGCAACTCGTGGGGCATTTGCTGGGAAATAGCAAATGCCCCAAACGCTGCGTAGAGACAGGCTACAAACTCACACCATTACATGCAGTATACCCCTGCACCTATGTGCCTGAGGTCGTGGAGAATTGTGGGCCCCATTTCAGGGAGGCGACCTGGAAACCTCAACTCCAATGGCATTTAATAAAATTATTCTGAGTGGAAAACTGGTCTCACCCAGACACAAAGCCTCCTTTGATACACTACTCAAGCGGGCCAAAGTTGTTCCCACATAAGAAATAACTACCCACGCTCATATGGGACAGCTCAGTCCTCCCCTAAACATGTTCCATGGCCAAGAGAAATCGTTTAATAGTGCTTTGACCTTCCTTGCTGCTTTATTTCCATCACGTTGCATCTAAACATATTGCCAGGGCAAGCTTGCTCAAATTTCTATTCAACATTTACAGGAGGATAATAGGCCTGTCTTTGGGAATGGCTGGCAGGGAAACAAGCTTATTCCTTTTGTCTAGTCTGCAACTGATTTATGATTTAAGGATCTGAATCGAACCTTGATAAATACCTTGGAAATACTTGAATCGAACTTTCACGTTAAACTGTGGCGATACATATGGAGAGATGCTCGATTGAAATGGAATCTTTTGATGTGTTGGGTCTAAGTTATGAATTGAAAATTTGAAAGAGTCAGAAGTATTTAACTGGTGTGAGTTGTGATCAGGTCCATTTTAGAATGTTCAAATTGCTTTTATTGATTGTAATTTTGCACAATCGTTTGCCAAACTGCAGCTAAGGAAGTCCACTTCATGTGTGGACACTTAATTTATGATCTCCTGTTCGGAGATACCACGTAATCCATCTTTTTGAACATTAGTAAATCAAGACAAAACCTTTTATTAGTAAATTTATAGATAGCCTAGGAAAAAGGAAACCCAAAATACATATTTTGTAGAGGCCATTACTTAAAAGGCAAATCTTTGCTTACATATGAAGAAAAGTGAAAATACTATTTTATACCTTTCAATTTAATTAAATTTTACCAAATATTGAATATAAAACAGGCCCACATTTATGCCATTTTTTGGAAGCATTTAAAAAATTTTGCCACAGTTAATTTTGATAGAGAGGGCCATATAATATGAGAAATTTTTATGATACTCTGGGTTTTGATGTACATCCTTCTGTAGTAGGAGAATATCCATTTTCTCCCTTTATGCTAAGATCTTCAGTTCTCATTCATCACATGAATTATAATCCTCCGTGCTGAGTGCCTCAGCTGCTGAGAGAAATCAATGCGTCATCAAATTCACACAGAATATTGGAACTTCAGACCATTCACCGCAAATATCTGACCAAAAACTGCTCACCCTCTGGGTGTCTGGCTCTGCAGATGTGTTTCTCTCTAATGTTTTTCTTATGAAACATACAGAGACCCTGTGACCTAATCCGGCCCGTAGACCCTGTGATTGCGTCCCAGTACTCAGCAAGGCTGTGTCTCATTTCAACAGCCATTCTCTGATTATTTACTTTCATTTCAGTTTCCAAATTACAAGACTGAATTTGGGTCTCGTGCAAATTCAGTAAATTTCATGAGGCCACTTTCTCCTCTCACGTCACTTTATTGCTATGTACTGTCTTGTATTTTATTGCTATGTGCTGTCTTGTGTTTTTATGGAGGAAACAAATCCCAGTCACCCCAAAGATGATTCTGAATGTAAAGCCGGTGCCGTTACAAATCTCCTTTAACCTCGCTGTCTCTGTCTCTGTCTGTCTCTGTTTCTGTCTGTCTCTGTCTCATTCTGTCTGTCTCTGTCTCCACTCTGTCTGTTTCTATCTGTCTCTGTTTCTATCTGTCTCTGTCTCTGTCTCTGCTCTCTCTCACTTTGGCTCATATCCGTATCCAGCAGTGCTTAGGGCTTATGCCTGGCTCTGGTCTCAGGGATCATTCCTGGAGGTGCTCGGGGGGACACTTCGGGGGTGCTGGGGATCGAACCCAGGTGGGCCGTGTGCCTCTGTGCTGTCTCTCTCACACCAATATTTTCTCTTACCTTTGGAAGGAGCCTCCTTAGACTGTGTCTAGATGTCAACTAGGGCATTAGAAAGACTGCTTCAAAGGCTCTGTTTCCTTCTGTCTTCCTGTTTGCAACAAACTCCAAATTGATAACTCAACTGACTGTGACCCTGGACCATTTACTTAACTTCTCTGGGCTCCTCGCCTCCCACCAGAGTTTTGCTAATAATAGACACGCTTAGGTTTGTGTGGTGATTGGCCCCGACTTGGCTCCATAAATAGCAGCTACTCTTGGAGCTACTATGTTGCCTGAGAAAACATGCCCAAATGTGCTGGCTGGTCACAGTCAAAATCTGTGACCACAAATCTCCAATGGGCTCTTCACTGCCACGGCTCAGAGACTGGCCATTTCTCTCTGTTCAGCTTCCAAGTGATGGATGGTCTCACAGTTCTCAGTTCTCCTCAGTTCTCCTCAGTTCTCTCCTCTCCTCTCCCTCCCCTCCCTCCCCTCCCTCCTCTCTTCTCCTGTCCTCTTCTTCCCATAGCTCCTGCTTCTTCCTCCCTCCCTCGGACACACACAGCGGCGCGTGTGTGTGTGTGTGTGTGTACACATGTGGCCAATCTGAGTAGCAGGAGAACTTGAAGAGCTGGTTCATTGGGCCCTCAACTTCCCCTTAATCTCCAGTGCCTGTGGCTCTCCGCCATGTTGGGTGCAAGTCTAGGCCGCATTCTGTCTCTCCAAGGCCATCTTGCAGATGTCATAGGTGCCAGTCTGTGGCAGTCACAGGAGCTGTGGGCTTCTCTGGGGTACCTGCGTATGCCTGGATCTGGAGAATGGACTTAGCTGGTCCCTTCACAGCAGCCCGGTCTCTGTGCCTCTGTAAAGAGCTGCTATTGGCTGTGCAGCTTTAATTTGGAATGAGCCGGGTGACTTGTCACCAAGAGCTGCCCTTCTCATTCCTGGGCCCTTACCAAGTAGGCGGTTGGCACAAGGTGCTGGCTAGAGTGGGCATCCAGTTAGTGACGGCAGGAGGGAGAGCTGGATCTTTGAATTCTCTTAGCCCCTCCGACAACCCAGGCTTGTAGTACGAACTTCGCTTTCTCAAGGGGCGGCCACCGGAGGGTGAAGGAGGAGTCTAACCTCTAGAAGCCGGGTGTTCTGGCTTTGGGGGGTCACTCGTGCTGCCCCCGCCATTGCTATTTGTGTTCCTGCATTTAAAGCTACTTCTTCAACTCTACAGCTTTTGACGCTTCTTTCTCCTCCCTGTCTTTGACCATTATTTTCTTTTCTGTTCAGCAACTGTTATTTCTGCTGCTTTTGAATTGTTCGGGGATGCTGTGGATTTCGCCCTTGAAGGGGTGTGAGATAGGATGGGCTGAATGCGGGGTTTGCTGTGGTCCAGAGACACCTGGTTTGGGGTACTGTGTTTACACTCCGTTCACCAGCACCACCACCACCAAGCGAAGTGTGTTGTGCTGTCCTCAGCTACCTGGTTCAGGAGCATCCAAACTCTCTGGCATTGGCTCTGACACACAGACCTTCCTTGGCGGGTGGCGTCAGCGCTCTGGGTCACTGTGATGGTATTAGCGCTTCTCACTTCCCTCCACCTGGAAACGGGGAGACTGATCATGGCGCCATAGGGGAGACCGCCTCCAGGGCCACGTCCACGTACTGCTGGGCTGAGCGGGGACCTGTTGGTCAGCTCGTGACTTGACAGGCTGGGCAGAGAAGGATACATCTCCAAGAAGGGTTTTCTTCACTTGTGTTACTTTCCACCCTCCCCCTCCACATTTTTGATGGTGCTCAGGACTTACTCCTACCTCTGTGCTCAGGGATCACTCCTGGTGGTGCTCAGGGGACTCTGTATGGTCCAGGGTTTTGAACCGAGGTATGCTGTGTGCCAGACAAGTGCTCAAGCCCCTGTCCTATGATTGCTAATGTCGTGTTTAACAGTGTTAAGTCAGTGTTGAGTATCTTCAACAGTGTTATCTTTCAGTTCTTGCTAGTCCCTATGTTCTCTCTTTTTTAAAAAAAATTTTTATTATACCACCATGAGATATACAATTACAAGAATGTTCATTATTGGCTCTGAGTCATACATTGTTCTAGCACCCATCCCTCCATCAGTGCCCCATTGGGGACACCAGTGTCCCCCACATTCCCTCCCACCCCCCCCCCCCCCCCAGCCTGCCTCTATAGATAGCAGGCACCTTTTATTTTATTTTTTGAAATATTTTATTATACTACCGTGAGATATACAATTACAACATTGTTCATATTTGGAGGTTTCGGTCACATAGTGTTCTAGCACCCGCCCTCCACCAGTGCCCATTTCCTGCCACCAATGTCCCCAATTCCCTCCCCTCTCCCATAGACTGCCTCCATGGCAGTTTCTTTCTCTCTCCCTCTCTCTCTTTTCCTTCTCTTACATATTGTGGATTGCAACACATACACTTAGAGGCAATCATGTGCATTTTTTTTTTGGTAGCAGGCACCTTTTATTTTCCTCTCTTTCTCTCTCTCTCTGCCTCTATCTCTCTCTGTCTCTGTCTGTCTCTCTCTGTCTCTCTTCTTCTTTATACAATGTGACTTGCCCTTCAGACATTTAGGCTTTATCATATAAGTCTCTTCCTAGTCTGGCATTCATGTTCTCTCTTTTTTACTCACTTTTATCCTCTATTTTTATCCTTGAGTGAGTTTTAATTTTTAAAAGTTATAATGTGCTTCAATTTCTCATTAATGTCTTAGTGCCTTGAAGTTGGTCCTTTATTGGAGTCCCAGACACTTGGTTGTTCTGCCTCTCGCCCTTATAGCTTCAGTCCACCTGGAGCTGATTTTCGTGATAGTGCAGGCTCTCCAGTTTCCTTTGTCTCCCTGGCGCCCTTTCCTAGAATTCTTCCCTCCCTTCAGCACCCTGCATGTCCTCGTCATACTCTAATCGTCCAGATTCGCCCCAGATCTGTTGCCGACTCTCTTCTTTCCCATTGTACCTGCACAGATACCACTTGCCTCCACCTTTTAAATGAGGGGTAGTTTTCCTTTTCTTTTTGGCCCACCCCTGGTGATGCTCAAGGCTTACTCCTGACTGCATGTGCAGGGGTCACTCCTGGAGGGCTTGTGGAACCAGATGAAGTACCAGGGACCCCAATCAAAATGGTTTTACCTCTATGTACTGTCATCGGTAATAACTAAAAAATTTAAATGGTGTCATTTTCATTAGCATCAAAATATCTTGAAACCTGGTTGTTAGAGACAGGAAGAAACATGTTCCTTCATGTTCCTTCAAGTTCCTTCATGTTCCTTCAAACTTCCTCCAAGTTCCTTCATGGGGGCAGGAACTTGGTCACTGGAGTTCCGGCCTCAGCACTGCACACATGCCCCCAGCAATGCCAGGGATGGGGAGTGCTGGGGGTCAAACCTGGGTCGGCTCATGCGAGGCAAGTGGGCTACTCACTGCACTACCTCTCTGGCCCCAAGAATGACTTTTTTACCCATCCATCTCTGGACACTTAAGTTGTTTCTATGCCTCGGCTATTGTCAACCTCTTTTGAGATATGATTTTATTTCCTTAGAGGAAATGCCCGGAGACGGATGGCAGGGCCATGTGGTCATCTTAGTTTGAATGTTTCCAGGCACCTCCATGCTGTTTTCCATATTGACTGTGCTGTCCGCACTCCCATTGGCAGCGCACCACCTTCCCTTTGCTCCACAGTTCTGTGGTGCTTGTTCCCTCTCATTTGGGCAGAACGGCCAGGCTACAGGTAGGGGTAGAGTGGCATGGGCAAATGTAGAATAGGAAATTATGACTTTATTTAAGGCTACCCACCAACTGGCTATGTGGAATATCCTGACCTCTGCTCTTCATGGAGTTTTGATGTGCTTAAGAACTGTCCAGATGACCCCCCGACTCCATGAGGGCCTCCGTTTTCCACATCCGGACTTCCCCTCTCGTCAGAACTCCACCCTGCAGACCAGCCTATCACAACCCGGCTCGCGTGGCCCTACGCGGCCGTGCAGTTCATCAATAAATGCTGGATTTTGAAATGACTACAAGAGTATGCTACCCGCACGGCAGAGCCTGGCAAGCTACCGTGTCGTATTTGATATGTCAAACACCAGTAACAATTATAGACCTCATTCCTACGACCTGATGGAATGATTTGAGGCTCTTTATGTTCCTGGAGCAAGCAGGTGCCCTTGGGCTCTATTTGCATGAGACAGGTCATATTGAGATGTTACTGGTGCCCGCTCGAGCAAATTGATGATGAGCGGGAAGACAGACAGTGAAGAACGGTCCTTAGGGAGTTAGAGAGATAGCACAGCGGGAGGGCGCTTGCCTTGCAGGTGGCTGACCAGGGTTGAATCCCTAGCATCCCATATGGTCCCGTGAGCACCACCAGGAGTGACTCCCTGAGCACAGAACCAGAGTCAGGAATAGCCCTGGACACAGCCAGATGTGCCTGTGACCCCAGCCAAAAATACAAACAAAAAAGTTCCCAAACCAAGAAGTGTCCATAATGTCTCTGTCAGCTTACGCAGTGGCTCACATCTTGGGAATCAGAGTGATGAGTGATATTGTGTTGGATAAATGGGCAACCTGTTTGCTCACTCATGGCTGCCCAGAGGACCCCAGAGCTTGGATGTCTCTGAGTGTTGTCTCAGTCTCTGTGACTGATGCACTGTGTGAAGAAATTCTAGAAGGTGCCAACGTGCCAATCTAATTGGCTTTATTGTGGTAATTGCCACATCTCTATGCTTGGAGATTTGATGTGCCATTCCTCGATGCTCAGTGAAGCTGAGCACATCGGGCAAGCTCTTTAAGGCAGCAAGTGCTTGATCTGGGATATTTGGGCAGTGGCCCCATCCAGCAATCATCATTCCAGCCTCAGCCCTCATTCACACCTAGATAGAAGGATCCTACAAAGCTGATAAAATAAGTTGCTCTGGCCCAGTGTTTCCTACCTGGGAGGTTTTGCTTCCAGCTCAGGCACCTAAGACAGTGTCAAAGGGAAGTTCTGGTTGTCACAGCTGGGGAGGGTAGAGGGACTGCTAGAGGCTAATGGGTGGAGAGAGAGGCTGGGCCAAGCGAGCAAACACCCGCCTTCCATGGTACGGCCCCCTACAGCAGACAGCTCTCCGGTCCCGGTGCTACCGGCCGTCTACTTCTCACAATGTCTTGGCATTTCCACATGTTCTTTGAATTCTTTAAATATACTTGTCATGTTTTATAAAACTTTTTAAAAACTGGTATGTGTTCACTAATGCGTTGACCGGAAAGCACCGTGGCTGGGTTTATCAGCAGAGAACATTCCTTTCTCCGGGAGCCATTCTGTGGGGCCTGGTATGGTTTTCATATTACCGTACACAGCTTTCATTGATAAAACGTGAAGCTATGTTGTCCATGCTTTCTCTTTGCCTCCTGACACAAAAATCGAATTTCAGCATAGTAGTAGAAGGTGCCTCCTGTGGGAACATGGTGATTCTTGCAGTCAGGATGTTTACTAGGCCGTCGTTGTCGAGCCTCGCATATGTTTATTTCTATCCCTTGTGTCAGCATCCAGGTTAAAAACATTCAGTCTCAGAAACAATTTTCTATTTGATTTGCTGTTCCCTCTAGGACTTAATGATTAAGCACAGTATTGCTGAATGTTCCCCCATTGGTAGTGAAGGATTCATTTCTTTCTTTTGGAGGTTCTGAATTATTCTTGTATCCAAGGATTTTTCTCCTTCACTGATACCCATTACATTCATATTCAGGAAAATTATTGAAATCTCGCATGTGTGAGGATGTATTGAGATGTTATTGGTGCCCACTTGAGCAAATCGATGATCTACATGAAGACAGTGATACAGTGATTGAAAATTTAGAATGACTTCCTTTGGCGGCAAGCGTGTTGGTGGCTATGTCCTTTCCTTAACCCGTTTCCCTGCTTCTGGAAACCCTCAGATCGTCTCAAGAACACAGCACTTTTTTTTCTAGTTGCTTTGTTAGTGATGTTTCACCTTTGAAGATGCCTTTAGCTTCAATGTCGTGGAGGGTTTTTCCTATATTTTCTTCAATGTACTTTATGGATTCAAGTCTGATATTGAGTTCTTTAATCCATTTTGATCTGATTTTTGTGCATGGTGTTAGACACAGGTCCAAATTCATTTTTTTACATGTCGCTGCCAGTTTTCCTAACACCACTTGTTGAAGAGGTTTTCCTTACTCCATTTTAGACTCTTTGCACCTTTATCAAAGATTAAATGATCATGTGTTTGAGGTTGGGTGTCAGGATACTCAATTCTATTCCATAGGTCCACAGGTCTGTTTTTATTCCAATACCATGCTGTTTTAATTACCACTGCCTTGTAGTACAGTTTGAAGTTGGGAAAGGTGATGCCTCCCATTTTCTTTTCCCCGAGGATTGCTTTAGCTATCAATGAGATATCACTTTACACCACAGAGACTGGCACATATTCAAAAGAGCAAGAACAACAAGTGCTGTCGTGGATGTGGGGGAAAAGGGGACACTCATGCATTGTTGGTGGGAATGCCGGCTGGTACATCCTTTCTGGAAAACAATATGGACATTCCTCCAAAGACTAGAAATTGAACTCCCATTTGACCCAGCCATACCACTCCTGGGAATATACTCTGGGAAACCAAAAAATATGCAGCAGAAACACCATCCCTACTTTTACGTTCATAGCAGCATTATTCACAATAGCCAGAATCTGGAAGCAACCAGAGTGCCCGAAAAATCGATGACTGGATAAAGAAACTTTGGTATATCTACACAATGGAATACTATGCAGTTGTTAGGAAAAATGAAGTTATAAAATTTGCCTATAAATGGATGGACATGGAGAAGATTATGTTGAGTGAAATTAGCCAGAAGGAGAGACAGATACAGAATGACTGCATTTATTTGCATAACATAAATATATATGTACATATTATGATACCAATATCCAAGGTCAAGTGAAACATATTTCAGGAGGTCTTGTCAAAGGTGGAAATTATCACAAATGTGTGGGAGTCAGAGGGTAGGTAAGACAGAAAATGGAACAGTGTGCTAATGCCAACCTAGAACTGAGCATTAAATAGAGGCAAAAAGATACACATGACAACCCTTTAATGTATGTTCTGTAATCCATAGTCTGGATGGGAAGGAAAAGAGAAAGAGAGAGAAAGGGAAAGAAATAAAGAACCTGCCATGGAGGAGGACTGGGGAGGGGGAGGGAACCGGGGACGTTGGTGGTGGGAGATGGGCACTGGTGGAGGGATGGGTGCTGGAACACTGTATGACCAAAACCCAAATATGAACTTTTTAATTGTATCACTGTCTTCCTGTTCATCATCGATTTGCTCAAGCGGGCCCCAGTAACATCTCCATATGTCTTGTCTCATGCTAGTAGAGCCCAAGGGCATCTGCTTGCTCCAGGAACATAAAGAGCCACAATCCATTCCGAAATGAGATCTATAATTGTTACTGGTATTTGGCATATCAAATACAACACAGGTAGCTTGCCAGGCTCTGCCGTGCAGGTAGCATACTCTTGTAGTCATCTCTAAGTCCAGCATTTATTGATGAACCGGCAGCCGCAAGGCGGCTGAGCGAGCCGGGCTCTGATAGGCTGGTCTGCTGGGTGGAGTTCTGACGAGAGAGAAGTCCGGATTTGGAAAATGGAGGCCCCTCATGGAGTGGGGGGTCGTCTGGCTTGTTGCAAGGCTCTACTGGGGTGGCGGGCCAGGGCTAGAACCTGCCATCCCTCCTGGGCACCTCGTGAGCAGCTGGGCACAGGGAGAGCCAGTAGCAGCTCTGCCCCATGTCTGTGAGTCTTTTTAATTGTATATCTTTGTAATTGTAAAAATAAAAAAATTGAAAAAAAAGAACACAGTGCTGACAAATCTTGAGGGGAAGGTAAGAACAGGGACATCTTATACTAAGGACAGTTTCGCTCCTTCTAGATCTTGGTGTTTTTCTAAAGAGCATCAAGAAGAAAATAGAGAGAAAAGCAAGAGCACTGAGCAGGGGAGCCTTTATTTCCGACTCTTGGGGGAGAATCTGTTTGGAGAAAAAATGGATTTTTTTTATAGAAGCTCAGAGTCCATAGTCGGTGCCCAAATACCTATAGTTTGTAAACTTCAAATAACACTTAGGCAACACTAATACAATCAAGACCTCAGATAGCAATACAGAATATATCCCTTAGTACCAAATGTCAGATATAAAACACATCATCTAAATCTGTTCGACTTTTTCTCAAGTTCTGTACGTTAAATTTTCCAAAACTTGATCAAGTTCCTGAGTAGAAGCAGTTGGAGATTAATAATGTGAAAACATACCCTGAACTAATCCCTGAACTGGAACTAGCATGTACAAGTGGAATCAGCACAGTGGAGGGGGACTCCAATTAGACCGGCTCGCAGACCTCCTGGACATGATAGAAACTTGTAGGAATATGCGAATAGTGGAGTGAAGGTATGGTTTTAGTAGGTTAAAACTTTACACAAATAACCGGATCCATTACTGGTTGAGGTTTTTAATAGAGAGAAATGTCATGACTTCCCTCCCACCACCCTAACCCTCGGAAATTACCAGTATTTGCATTTACTCGGTCGTCGTGCTGTTTTCTTGGGCACTTAACTAAGTGTGAATATGTAAAGGGTTTGTTTGTACATTAATGAGATTGTACTAAAAATAAGCAGTGCCTATTTTTAACGATAGGTTAAATTTGTGAATTATTTCAAATATATTTAATAAAATAAAACTAAAGGTAAAAAAATGGATTTTTAATGGATGCTGTCAGTCGCGCTTTTTTTTTTTTGCATTCATAAGTGAGAAAAGAGGAAGCCAGTTCAGGGGTGGCAGGTTCTCAGGCATAGAATGATCTGGAAGAGACTCAGAGTGCCGGGTCGCCACAAGGTAACCTCTGCGCATGCCCAGGTGGTTTTCATTTGCAGTAACTGGCCAGGAAGCCCAAAGTATGTATGGCGGCATTGTTAGGAATCCTGCTCCTCAGACAAAAAACTCCCACTCCAAAGGTACTGAAATACTTTTAACTCCAATTTACAGATTAGGGGAAAACCTGTAAGGTCAAGGGTCACCAAAGGCAGTTGAAAAATCTCTTTGTGATCGTCCCAGATTCCTGACTGTTAAAGAAAATAATAAAAATGAAAAGAGCTCTGCAAGTGCAAGAATTCCATAAAACAGAGAGTGGTGTGTGCAACACATTAATGGTTTCCATTCCTGATGAATCGCTCCCAAGGACTTCAAGGGAAAACGCTCCAGCTTCTCCGGCCTGGCCCAGGCAGCAAGGTGGGGTAGGGGCGCTCTCAGGCTGAGGCCTCGGGCTTCTAGAATGGGGATTTGAGAACAGGGGCCCCTTTTTGCACATTGCCACCTGCTTAGACATTGGTGGTTTGCTCCCGACTGGGGTCTGATGACCACAGATTGCAGAGCCAGAGGGTGGCATCACCAAGGAAGCCTGCTGGGGCAGGGAATGCATTTCCCTTTGGGGCTGTGACCCTTCTCATGCGCATTGGGGACAGGTCTCCTTAGAGCTGGGGATCACAGGGACAGCCTCACTGTGTTTCATGGACACTGGCTCCTGGGCCAGCTTCTTGTTTGTCCAGGCGTAGCACAAGAAACTCCCCTCCGGGTGCTCACTCCAGTCAGGGTGACTCGTTCTGAGGAAAGATGACTAGTTCTGAGGGTGACTAGTTCCCACCTTCCTAACACCTGGGCTTGTCTCCCCGTAACTCAGGGACTATGGGTCTCCTGCTGCTCTCCTGAGCACCCCCATTTGGGGCTAGTCCCAGAGGAAACTTTCCATGATTTCTTGGGAAAAGAAGTGTTGGGCAGGGGTGCTGGGCAGAGACGTGCTGGAGAGTGGACAGAAAGCCCCGACCTGAGGAAGCTTGGTGCCCGGGCATTGGGGAAGGGTCTAGAGTAAGCAGAGCAGAGTGGACAGGAGGCCCCAGCCCGAGGAAGTTTGGTGCCTGGTGTTGGAGGAGGTCCCAGAGTGAGCATAGCAGAGTGGACAGGAACCCCAGCCCGAGGAAGCTTGGTGCCTGGGCATTGGGGAAGGGTCTAGAGTGAGTAGAGCAGAGTGGACAGGAGGCAATGGCCCGAGGAAGCTTGGTGTCTGGCATTGGAGGAGGGTCCAGAGTGAGCCGAGCAGAGCAGCTGGGGCTTCCTCTGGGGTGGGGCAGGGCCACAGCAGACCAGCATCGTGCGATTAGGAGGATAGGGAGGAGTGTGGGGCTCACGTTTCTGCTCTCCTCGGGAGTCACATTGCTGCTCCTTCCATGGCAGATGCAAGTTTGGGTTGGGTTGGCATTTCTGGCAAGGACTCCTTCCTTCCTTTCTTCCTTCCTTCCTTCCTTCCTTCCTTCCTTCCTTCCTTCCTTCCTTCCTTCCTTCCTTCCTTCCTTCCTTCCTTCCTTCCTTCCTTCCTTCCTTCCTTCCTTCCTTCCTTCCTTCCTTCCTTCCTCCCTCCCTCCCTCCCTCCCTCCCTCCCTCCCTCCTCCCTCCCTCCCTCCCTCCCTCCCTCCCTCCTTCCTTCCTTCCTTCTTTCCTTCCTTCCTAACTCCCTCCCTCCCTCTTTCCCTCCCTCCCTCTTTCTTTTTTCTTTCTCTTCTTTTCCTCTCTTTTTTCTGACTGCCTTTGGGGGGTCACTGTTAGCAGGGCTCAGAGGACCATATTGGGTGCTGAGGATCCAGCCCTGGTCAGCCACGTGGCAGGGAAGCTCCGGGGTCACTGTTAGCAAGGCTCAGAGGACCATATTGGGTGCTGAGGATCCAGCCCTGGTCAGCCACGTGGCAGGGAAGCTCCCTGCAATCTATACTATCTCTCCAGCCCCTCCTCCCTCTTTCCCACATCCTCACTGCCAGGCATAGACTTTTGCCACCCCAGGGTCAGTGAATGGATGATGATGGCACGGGAGGAGCACGTTGTGCTGTGGCCAACTGGAGAAAGCACTTTTGGGAGAACAGGGGTAGAGTTTGAGTCACATCCTGTGGGGCTCGGGCTACTCCTGGCTCTGTGCTCAGGTGTGACCCTGGTGGTGCTCAGGAAACTCTATGGGGTGCTGGGGATTCAGAGGAGGGTCTGCTGCATGCAAAGCCAGAACTTACTCATTGTGCCCTATGTCCAAGCCACAAAACCCTCTTGGGGAACAGGGAACATTCAGTGGCTGCCTTCAGCTCTGCTCATCGCAGGCCCCTCACCAATCCGTGAGGCCAGACACGCCAGGGCCCAGTGATAGAGCATCTGCTTTGCATGTTTGAAGCCTTGAGCTCAATTCCTGGCACCATCACCATCCAAAAAGAAAAGAAAAGAAGAAACAAAGAAGGAAAAAAGGAAGAAGGAAAGAAAAGAAAATTCCAAACTAAAAATATCCCCAAACACACAAGCAGCTAGTTCTGGTTTGATCTTTGTCATTATCTGTAGTACCTGAGTAGTGCCAGGAGTCACCCCTAAGCACAGAGCCAGGAGCGAGCCCTGAGCACAGAGCCAGGAGTCGGCCCTGAGCACAGAGCCAGGAGTGAACCCTGAGCACAGAGCCAGGAGTCAGCCCTGAGCACAGAGCCAGGAGTCAGCCCTGAGTACAGAGCCGGAGTCAGCCCTGAGCATAGAGCCAGGAGTCAGCCCTGAGTACAGAGCCGGGAGTGATCCCGAGCACAGAGCCAGGAGTGAACCCTGAGCACTACCAAACCACATCCCTAACCCCTGCTACCCTCAGTTTGACGGTGACCATCTTGCAGCTGGAGACTCTGGACCTTGTCTGACCTGAGAGTCAGGTTTGCTCTTGTTCTTTTTCCCCCACACCTGGCGATGCTCAGGCATTTGTTGTAGCTCTGCACTCAGGAATCACTGCTGGCGATGCTCCGGGGACCAGCTGGGATACCCGGGAGCTGGGGATCAAACCTGGGTCCACTGTGTGCGAGGAAAGTGCCCTCCCAGCTGCACTGTCTCTCCAGTCCTCTGCTGCGACTTGGTCTCGAGGCAGGCACCCAGAGGAGGCTGGACTTGGCGCCCATAGGGGGCTGGTCTCATCTTGAAGGTGCCTGACTCACCACTGGGGCGCTGCTGGCCAGGTGGATGCTGGAATTCCTACACATGGTCTCCCTGATGCTTAAGCCCAGTGGCCCCCACATCAGCCTTGCATTGTGTGTAGCCTTGGCTCAGGCTGGGATTACGGACCCTGCACTTGGGCCTTCAGTGGTCTCAGGTCATGGCAGGTGCCTGGAAAGGTGGCAGTGGCGAGGCTGTGGGACCACCCAGGTGCTGAATGAAGGAATTTGGCAGGAAGTCCTTTGAGCCCAGCTGCTGGGGACTCTGGCCCAGGTGTCTTGTGTCCCACTGGGAGCTCAGGGACAGTGCTGGAAAGCCACACCAAGGCCACATCCTGGGGTAGGGGCTGCACTCTCTGCTCCTGGTTTCCTGCACTCTCTGGCGCACTTGTTCTAGGGGCCCAGGGGGAAGAATTGGCACTCTGAGGCGGGGGTCCTAGTGGGATTGGCAGGGGGCTGGAACTGGTCTTTCTTCCCTCTTTCTACATATGTCCGTCCACCTACCCATCACCTATTTGTCTGTGATGTCTGTCAGTCTGTCAGTTTGTCTGTCCATTATATCCATCACTTATCAATTGTTTAAAATCCTGGCAATCAGGGCCAGAGAGATGGTACAGAAAGTAGATCTCCATCAGCGACTGATCCACCCCTGTCTTTATTCCTGCTGAGTAGATCGCCATCAGTGACTGATCCATCCTGTCATTCCTGTTGAGTAGATCTCCATCCGTGACTGATCCTTCCCTGTCATTATTCCTGCTGAGTAGATCTCCACCAGCAACGATCCATCCTGTCATTATCCCTCCCAGTAGATCTCCATCAGCGACTGATCCATCCCTGTCTTTATTCCTGCTGAGTAGATCTCCACCAGCAACGATCCATCCTGTCATTATCCCTCCCAGTAGATCTCCATCAGCGACTGATCCATCCCTGTCTTTATTCCTGCTGAGTAGATCTCCATCAGCGACTGATCCATCCCTGTCTTTATTCCTGCTGAGTAGATCTCCATCAGTGACCGATCCATCCTGTCATCCCTCCCAGTAGATCTCCATCAGCAACTGATCCATCCTGTCATTATCACTCCAAGTATATCTCCATCAGTGACCAATCCATCCTGTCATTATTCCTGCTGAGTAGATCTCCATCAGCGACCAATCCATCCCTGTCATTATCCCTCTAAATAGATCTCCATCAGTGACCAATCCATCCTGTCATTATTCCTGCTGAGTAGATCTCCATCAGCGACCAATCCATCCCTGTCATTATCCCTCTAAATAGATCTCCATCAGTGACCAATCCATCCTGTCATTATTCCTGCTGAGTAGATCTCCATCAGTAACCGATCCATCCTGTTATTATTCCTGCTGAGTAGATCTCCATCAGCGACCAATCCATCCCTGTCATTAACCCTCTAAATAGATCTCTATCAGTGACTGATCCATCCTGTCATTATTCCTGCCTAGTAGATCCCCATCAGTGATTGATCAATCCTGTCATTATTCCTGCCTATGTCACTCATGCCTGTTTCTGTCTTCTCCGTGTCACCATCTGTTCTCTGTGACTCCCGAGTGCCAGCTCTCACTTGAGATTTGGGTGAAGAGCTCAGGAATGGAAATTCAGCCACAGTTGAGAACTAAGTGACCAGTGTGAAAACTGGGCACCTTCTGTCTAGAGCTAAGGATGGGGCTGGACTGGGGGTCTGGCCTCATCCACGGCCATGGCTGTCATGGGGGCCACTCTCTGGAGGCATCTTCCTCCATGCTGCTGGAGTCTCAAGCTCATGGCTTGGTAGGGATGAGAGAGAGAGATGGAGGAGGAGGGGAGAAGAATGGAGGAAGAAAGGAGGAAGGAAGGAAGGAGAAAGGGAGAGAGGGAAGGAAGGACGGAGAAAGGGAGGGAGGGAAGGATGGGAGAAAGCAAGGATGAGAGGAAGGAAGGGCAGGAGGGAGAAGGAGGGAGAGAAAAGCAAAAAAAGAGGGAGGGAAAGAGGGAGCGAGGGGAGGGAAAGAGGCATTTTGAGTCATTGGAGTAGAAGTGGAGGCTTGGGGAAGGGGATAGGTGCCCCCTGGGTTCCTGCTCTCTGCAGGGGGTCTCAGAGCTGCATCCAGGGGTGAGCTCATGTTGCTCTCTGACTCTGAGGGAAGCTGCCCTGAGCCCTCAGTCACTAGCCCTCAGGGATCACTCTTGGCTCTGCACTCAGGACTGACTCCTGACTCTGTGCTCAGGGTCACTCCTGACTCTGTGCTCAGGGTCACTCCCAGCTCTGTGCTCAGTGTTCACTACCGGATCTGTGCTCAGGGCTTACTCCTGGCTCTGTGCTTAGGGCTCACTCCTGGCTCTGTGCTCAGAGATCTCTCCCAGCTCTGCGCTCAGGGCTGACTCCTGGCTCTGTTCTTAGGGCTCTCTCCCGACTGTGTGCTCAGGGCTGACTCCCCAGCTCTGTGCTCAGGCCTGACTCCGGCTGTGTCTGGGGGATCCTATGCAGTGCTAGGGATCATGGCCAGGTTCTACCCAGGTCCGGCATGGGGGCAAGCACCTTCCCCACTGTGCTGATCATCCTGCCTCAGTATGTTGATGGCCTGAAAACTCAAGAGTTTTAGCACAACAGTCTTTTTAGGATTTCCACATTTAGTTTCCAGGGTAACTTTAGTTTATATTTTTGTCTTAATATGTATGCCATTAAAATTTTATTTATATTTGTTCATTTGAGGGTCACATCCAGCGATGCTCAGCACTTGCTCCTGACTCTGAGCTTAGGAATTACTCCTGAAGGTGCTTGGGGGGGACCATATGGGATGCCGGAGATTGAAACTGGGTCAGCCACACGCAAGGCAGATGCCTTCCCCACTATGCTATTCCTTCGGCCCCATGTGCGCCATTTTTTATAAATGGGCTACTTAAAGTTGATTCCCAGCTAACGTCTTTACTGTTCAGAAAGGGACAATAAAGCAATTTCTGCTCGAAGCTGCTGGCACTGGAGCCCACCTTGCCCACACAGGAAGCGAGACCCTGGGCCAGAGACCCTAGCAGGTACGCTCGCCTTTAAGCCGCACCCCAGCTCAGGCCCCTGTGCTGCATGTGGTCTCCTGAGCACCACTAGGAGTGACCCCTGAGGACAGAGCCAGGAGTTAGGCCACAAGCACAGCTGGCTGTGACCCACCTCGCCTCTAGGGAAGAAAGTGAGGCCCTCCTGCTGGCTGATGGAGCGTGTGCCGGCGTCATGGGCAACCCTTCCGAGAAGCCTCCAGGGAGTACCCAGGGTCGGGGGATACTCATAAGGGGCAGGATCTCTGTGTCCATGGTCAGGTCCCAGCCAACGCTGCCGCTTTTCACGGCTCTGCTACTCACCTTAGGGTCTCCGAGACTTGTTCCGTACATTCTGTAACATTGGAAAATGAATTGTTTCCCCCCTCACCCACTCACCACGTCTACATAATAAGCATTAGATTGCAAGTTTAATGAGTGAAAAGGGGACAGCTTTGAAGGACAATAATACCAGTTCCAGAAAAGTCAAGTCCAGCCTGGGTTTCCTCATGGTGCCTCTAAAGGCCTTTTAGGAGGGACGTTTAGCGCCCCCTAGTGATAGAAGTTGATGCAGCTCAAAGTTCCCATACGGCTTAAGCAGGCCAGTACCGCGTTGTTCCGTTCTAGACCAATCATGGGCGTTCCCTAATAGATTTTAGGTAGGAGGATTCTTGGAGCTGTAGGTGGCCCCTGGAAGCCCCCAGCCAGGCCAACCAAGGCTTATCTTCCGGTCTGTCACGGACAGTCACTCGGGAAGAATGTTTCTGCCTTAGCTGCCCCCTCCTCACTGCCCGCCCCAGACCTGTGGCTTTTCACAAGTGCAGAGACTTGTATGGGATCAGGTATCAAAGCTTCAGGGACTGGAGTGACAGCATCGCGGGGAGGGTGTTTGTCTTGCATGCAGCTGAATTGAGTTCTATCTATCCAGCAACCCATATGATCCCCTGAGCCCTGCCAGAAGTAATTCCTGAGTGCAGAGTCAGGAGGAACCCCAATGACTCTAGCTGTGGCCCCCAAACCAACAAAACAAAACAAAACAAAACATAATAAAAGCTTCAACTAGTGTCAGCCGTACCAATGGAATGAAGTTGGGTGCACTTAAGCAGAACGAAGCACATTTCACAAGGATGGACGGGAAAATAACAGGTCTAACTTGGCTTGCAGGGCACTAGGTAGCCAGGGGAGAGAGGAGGGCAGTGCAGAGGGCTGCAGTGTAGACAGAGTGCAGTGCGGAGAGGGATGAGTGCAGAGTATTGCAGTATAGACAGGGTTCAGTATAGACAGGGCATGTGCAGAGGGTTGAAGTGTAGACAGGATTGCAGTGTAGACCGGGTACAGTGCAGAGATGGTGCATGCAGAAGGTTGCAGTGTAGACTGGGTGCAGTGCAGAGATGGTGCATGTAGAGGGTGCAGTGTAGACAAGATTGGAGTGTAGACCAGGTACAGTGCAGAAATGGTACATGCAGAGGGTTGCAGTGTAGACAGGGTACAGTATAGACAGGGTACATGCAGAGGGTTGTAGTGTAGATAACATTGCAGTGTAAACCGGGTACAGTGTAGAGATCATGCATGCAGAGGGCTGCAGTGTAGACAGAGTCTAGTGCAGAGGGTTCAGTGTGGGTCAGACCCCTGTGTTTCCCTCCCTGCATATGCAGTTTCTTGCTCAGCCTCGGTCACTGCATGCGACACTGTTTGGGGGACCCGTTTCTACTAAGAAACACAGAAACCCCTTGAGACCTGTGGATAGAAAGACCACCTCAATCTAAATTCCCTCTTTTTCCCTGCCCCTGCTCCACGCCTGGCGGTGCTCAGGGCTTGCTCCTGGCAGTGCATAGGGAACCTGCTGCAGCCCTGCCCAGCCAGCTGCCTCCCACCTCCTCCGTGGTCTGGCCAGGGAAGTGCTTGTCCAACAGTTGTCCCTGGGAATTGCCATTTAGTTTATCTTTAAAAAGTCCTGTACTGGGGCCCTGCAGTGATAGCACAGCAGAGAGGGTGTTTGCCTTCTCACGGCCAACCAGGATAGATCCTCTATCCTGGGCATCCCATTGGGTCCCCAAGCATTGCCAGGAGTAATTTTTGAGTGCAGAGCCAGGAGTAACCCATGAGCATTGCCGAGTGTGGCCAACAAGCAGAAAATAATAATGATAATAATAATAAGTTCTATACTTTTTAACTTTTACAAATGCCTTAGGAGCCAAGTATAGATCAAGGCCCAAAGACTGAGGCCCCGTGGCTTCCAACGGCCAACACTGAGAACACTCCAGCCTTGAGAAGGGACCAGCTGTGGTGCTCATGGTAGCAGCTCAGGGGGAACGTTAGAGGCCACCTCGGCAGGACTGAGAGTGGCTCGGGACAGTTTTCACATCTGAGGAGGGGTCAGCGCTGTCAAGCCAAGACCACCCTGCCTGGGCCCAGGGTCACCAGTGGGTCTGTGTGTGCCGATGCCTGCGTCCATGGAGAAAGGCCCAGACACGCCCCAACGGCTCACAGGTTCTGTTTGGAAACACGATCATCGAAACAGGAAATTTGAAAGTTGGCATAAGCTAAATCATTGTGTCAAAATAATTGCTCTGAGGATGTTCTTTGCTCTTTGCTTTTGCTTCTGCAGCTCTGCTTCGCAATGGAACCATCTCTGCTACCTCTGCTCCCGGGGTGGCAGCGGCTCGGGAGCGGGAGTGGGTGATCTTTGGTCGTGCTGATGAGGTGAGGGTCCCTGAGCTCGTGGATACGAACTGACAAGGGTCTTCAAAATGAAGGAAATTGCACCTGGGTGTTGAGAAGTTGAGGATTTTAGCTTGTGACCACAGTTTCCTCAGCGTGGATTAGTTCAGCTCCTGGGGGGAGAATGCCCAGCCCTCAGGGAGAGTGTTGAAACATAGTTATTTAACATGTAATTGGATTATTTCTTAATGTGCTGCTGGAGGCTGTTGCACACACGCTTCCACACATATGCACACACTTGCACACATGTACACATATGTGCACACATTTGCACAGGCAAGCACACATATGTATGCACACACACACCGCACACACGCACACACACACACACACACACACACACACACACACACACACTTGAAGGACAGTCCTGAGGAAGCCAGGCTTTCACAGGAGACGGTGGCCTTGAAGAGCGCTGTCCGCACTCACTGGCGAATCCTCCTGGGGGCAGGGCTGGAAAAGTCCCACCTTGGGCCGGAGTTTTCCATTGTGGGGCCGTGAGCTCTGGCTCCTTATCTGCCCTCCCAGGCGTGTCCCTGGCACAAGTCCGAGGGACATCCTCCTTGCAAGCCCTCTCATGTATAATCCAGACGTCCTACATCTCAGGATCCGTGTGTCACCTCGGGGGACAATACGCAGCCTGTCGCCTCCATTGTGGCCTGGAAAAGGCTGCGTCTCATGGCTCAGTCCTGGCTCTGCTGTTTCATGGGTGTGGAATTTGGGGCCCGCCGCCCAGACTTCCTGGATGCTCAGATGCCGGGTGCTGGGTGGAGCTTTGTCCGTCACTCCTGTTTCCCAGCGCCTGGCCTGGAAGAGAGGCTGGGGCTCGGATTAGGATCTAGAGTCCATCCACCTCTGAGCCGGTCGCTGTCCTCTTGGACTCAGACTGACCGGCTAGGTTAACGTCCAGAGGATCGCTACAAAACAAGTGATTCTTGGCTGTGGCGAGCCTGGTGCTGCTGCAGGCCTGTTCCAGGGAATCGGCATTTTTGGTACCCGTGTGAGTGAAGCCAAAAGTTCTGTGTGCCAGAGTCTCTGCAGCGGGCACAGGTGCTCACATAACTCAAATTGTATGTTATAGTGCGTGCTTTCAAAATATCAGTGAAGCGATGTGAAGGGCCAAAGGGAGCCACAAGCCAAGTATCCTGCTGTCATTATTGCATGCCAGCATTAGCTTTCTGCTTCTCTAGTTTGCTTTTAACTAAATGACCTGTGGTGATGGAATTTTCCTTTATAAGCTGTTTTGTTTTCTGTTTGTTGAGGAAGCTATTCCTTGCTCCAGCTCATAGTTTTGCTCCTTTATTGAGGATTAATCGTTCATATGCAGGAGGGTCAGTCTCTGGACTCTACATGAGGGTCAGTCTCGGGACTCTATATGAGGGTCAGTCTCGGGACTCTACATGAGGGTCAGTCTCGGGACTCTACATGAGGGTCAGTCTCGGGACTCTACATGAGGGTCAGTCTCGGGACTCTACATGAGGGTCAGTCTCGGGACTCTACATGAGGGTCAGTCTCGGGACTCTACATGAGGGTCAGTCTCGGGACTCTACATGAGGGTCAGTCTCGGGACTCTACATGAGGGTCAGTCTCGGGACTCTACATGAGGGTCAGTCTCGGGACTCTACATGACGGTCAGTCTCTGAACTCTACATGAGGGTCAGTCTCGGGACTCTACATGAGGGTCAGTCTCGGGACTCTACATGAGGGTCAGTCTCGGGACTCTACATGAGGGTCAGTCTCGGGACTCTACATGAGGGTCAGTCTCGGGACTCTACATGACGGTCAGTCTCTGGACTCTATATGAGGGTCAGTCTCGGGACTCTACATGAGGGTCAGTCTCTGGACTCTACATGAGGGTCAGTCTCTGGACTCTATATGAGGGTCCATCTCTGGGCTCTCGATTGTGTTTCTTTGGTCCGAGGGTGTCTGCTTATTCTAATACCACCATGCTTTTAGTTCTGTAGCTATCCGCTTTTTTTTTACCTCAGCAGGTGTCATCAAAATTTTCCCTATCAAGTATTCCCCTTCCAGCCATTTTCTTGCCCTGTATTCTGAGAGCTGAGACTTAGTAGCGCATGTTTGATGTGCGACTCGAGATGACGAGGGAATCCCCTGTTGTGTCCCAGTGAACATCGTGTCTCACGAGGGAAACTCCTGTTTGTCCCAGTGTCTCACTAGCTCTTGCTAGGCTCCTGCATTTGTCTGATTTTTCGGTGCCATGCAAGGCCAGCGCTGTCTCACGCCCTGGCCGCTTTTCTAGAGCAACATCGCTCTCAGTCACTGCAATTTCCACCTTTGCCTGGTCTCTGCTTAGGACATAGAGAGAGACAACGGAGGGAACGCAGTGATTGGGGGCGGATGGCAGAGCTCCTCAGAGCATCCCAGGAAGGACCGAGTGCTTCCCAGATTCCTTCCCTTGCTTGGGAGTGAGGCATGGAGGGGCTGGCTGATAGAGCTCAAGGAAACTCAGGGCTGTTTGGTCCCTGACAGGCAAGTCAACATGGAAAGTGCCATCCAGTAAGGACCCTGCCACTGACCCCAGATGCTGAGGGCCCACCTAGAGAGGGTGGTGTGGGGTAACAGAGGTGGTGTCGGGGTGACAGAGGTGGTGTCGGGGGTGACAGCGGTGGTGTCGGGGGTGACAGGGGTGGTGTTGGGGTGACAGAGGTGGTGTCAGGAGTGATGGTGTCGGGGTCACAGAGGTGGTGTCGGGGTCATCACAGAGGTGGTGTGGGGGTGACAGGGGTGGTGTGGGGGTGACAGGGGTGGTTGGGGGTGACAGAGGTGGTGTCGGGGGTGACAGGGTTGGTGTCGGGGTGACAGAGATGGTGTCGGGGTGACAGGAGGTGGTGTCGGGAGTGACAGAGGTGGTCGGGGTGACAGGGGTGGTCGGGGGTGATGGGGTGGTGTTGGGGTGTCAGGGGTGGTGTTGGGGTGTCAGGGGTGGTGTTGGGGTGAAAGGGATAGTGTTGGGTGTCAGGGGTGGTGTTGGGGTATCAGGGGTGGTGTTGGGGTGACAGAGGTGGTGTCGGGGTGACAGAGGTAGTGTCGGGGTGACAGAGGTGGTGTCGGGGTGACGGGGTGGTCGGGGGTGACAGGGGTGGTGTTGGGGTGACAGAGGTGGTGTCGAGGTGACAGGGGTGGTGTTGGGGTGACAGAGATGGTGTCGGGGTGACAGGGGTGGTGTCGGGGGTGACAGGGGTGGTGTCGAGGTGACAGGGGTGGCGTCGAGGTGACAGGGGTGGTGTCAGGGTGACAGGGGTGGTCGGGGGTGACAGGGGTGGTCGGGGGTGACAGAGATGGTGTCGGGATGACAGGGGTGGTGTCGGGGTGACAGGGGTGGTCGGGGGTGACAGAGGTGGTGTCAGGGTGACAGGGGTGGTGTCGAGGTGACAGAGGTGATGTCGGGGTGACACAGGTGGTATCAGGGTGATAGGGGTGGTGTCGGGGTGACGGTGGTGTTGGGGTGACAGGGTTGTGTCAGGGTGGCAGGGGTAGTGTTGGGGTGATAGGGGTGGTGTCGGGGTGACAGAGGTGGTGTCGGGGGTGACAGAGGTGGTTGGGGGTGACAGAGGTGGTGTCGGGGATGACAGGGGTGGTGTCGGGGTGACAGAGGTGGTTGGGGGTGACAGAGGTGGTGTCGGGGATGACAGGGGTGGTGTCGGGGTGACAGAGGTGGTGTCGGGGATGACAGGGGTGGTGTCGGGGGTGACAGAGGTGGTGTCGGGGTGACAGGGGTGGTGTCGGGGTGACAGAGGTGGTGTCGGGGTGACAGGGGTGGTGTCGGGGTGACAGAGGTGGTGTCGGGGGTGACAGGGGTGGTGTTGGGGTGTTAGGGGGTGGTGTTGGGGTGACAGGGGTGATGTCGGGGGCTGTGGATCTGTAGCCGCGGACGTGGTCATGGTCTAGGGATTAAGTCCTGAGCGCTGCAGAGTGTAGCCCCCAAATTTTTAAAATTTTCTATACAGGATCTCCATGTGCAAACGGATATGTACTGCACATAAGTGAATGTGAGGGGCTGAGCTGGCACAAGGTGCAAAGCCGCTGAGCGCTGCCAGCGGTGGGTGCACAGCAGGGCTCTTTGTAACTTGGGATTTCACCTTGTTTGAAATGACTTGAGAATAAGTCATTTCAAACTTGTCTGCTGTCTGGTGGGCCGGGGCCCAGGAGGGAAGGCAGGTATTCAGAAAGGGCAGACTGTAAGACACCCATGGGTGCCCTGGAGGACACGGCGGGACTCCAAGATGGGGCAAGCTTTCACCTGTGGAATCGTCTACGTGGCTGTTGTTTGGTGAGGGAGGCACAGGTCTTGTCTGTCTGCTCCCCTGGTGAAGGCGGCCCTTGGGGATATTCCCAGCAGTGGGGTGCAGAACACTTATGCTTCTTAGGGGCGAAGAACTAAGTGTCTCGGGTACTGAGTATGTCTCAGCACTCCTGAGTCCAGATAATACAACCCAGTCCTTTGAAAGTTGAGGGGAAACAGTTTAATCAGCCCCATCTCATTCATTGTTTAGAGATGAAAGAAGTCAACTACCCTCAGAATGGAGTGCTGAGAATGTGTGTTTTTGTGCAGATTAAGACTTTTCTTGTAATTCCCCCATTTCTCTCTCGGTGGTATCTCTCTCTGTCTTTCTCTCTCCCATTCCCCTTCGCTTCCCTCCTCCTCCTTTTCCTTTTCCTGTTCTTTCTTTGCCCCCCACCTCTCTTCCCTTTCTCCCCCACTAACACAAGAGGGCAAATCAGGGAGGGATCCAGCCTGTGGGAACACAGGCTGGGCTGGTGCTCTGACATGGGGGGCCTCGTGTACCCTGGCCCCCGCCCCCAACAAGCCCCCTCCTCAAAGCCAAGATCTGCCAGGTGGCACAGGACTCGGTCCATTGTGTTCTGCTGGTCTCCTCTCCAGACCTGGCCCATCCAGCTTTTGGGGAGCCGAATAAAGCCAGCCTGCTTCTTCCAGAAAACAAGTGATTTCCGGACCATGAGTAATTGAAGGCCGGATTCCTGCGGCCTCGCGCGGGCCTACATTCGTGGCATTTCCTTATAGGAGAAAACAGGCCAGTGGCCCCGAACCTGCCTGCCTGGAGCCTTCGAATATCCTCTAAGGTCTTCCCGCAGTTTCCTTGTCCACCCCTGCGGCCCAGCTCCCGCTGGACCTATGCAGACCTCACAGAGCCTTTGTTTCCATTCTCATTGTCCAGATGTTCAGTCAGATCTTAGCAATGCCCAGCGCCCACTGATGTTTTCTTATTATTGATCATGGCAAGTTAATTCTGGCGTCCTGGCATTCCCGGCAGGTATGGAGGGCAGGAAGCACATGTGAACGCTTGGTAAGAGAAGGTGAAAGCCTTGGGAAAGCCGACTCGCTGGGTGGAAGGAGAGGATGGGTGGCAGAGGCCGGCAGCTGTAGACGTCCGCCCGAGTGAGGCGTTCGGCCCTCTGCCCTCAGCCCGAGTCCTGGTTGGGGGCAATGAGGAAAATGGGGGGGCTCCCTTTCCCCTCAGCCCCAGGTGCCTGCAGCTGTGTGCAGTCTTGCAAACCCGGCGGCCCCACCTGCGTCCTGCCTGTACCGCCGTCACCGGCCACACACCAGGTCCCACCTGCCAGAGCAGTCCTAGTCCCCAGAGAATTGATGCCCTTTTTTTAAATTAAAAAAAATAAAAAGTGTCCTGGCTGCATATCATCGAGAAAAACAACATTGTTTCCAGGGTCTCTTATCTCTGCACTCCCAAATATCCTGTTTCTTGGGCCGGGCAGCCAGGACCAATAGAAACCTCTTCCTGCCATTGGCTGACTTCATTTCCCAGACTTAGCACAATCTCATCCGCTCTAAACAACCTCATCAAAACTCCTTTCTGGTCAGCGAAGCAATAATTATTATTAACATTTATTAGCGATCAATAAACGTGTTATGCGTTATGGCCAGCACTATTAAGGTAAGGAAAAGGGGTTCCTTCTCCTTGGTCCAAATCTTGGGCTCCTTCATCTTTTCTTTGGTTTCCTTTATCAAGCAGATAAGTTCGTGTTGGGTAACACCCCCACGCCACAATAGAGGACAACAAGATTTCCTTTGCACTGCCTAGTAAATTTCCTTTTTCCTACTCCAACCATCCGCAAGGCTTAAAAACTTCAAACTCAGAAAAAAAATTGGGGTTTCTAAATTCACGGTGGATGGCCGCGGATGGCTCTGGTCAAAGCATTTCGAACGCTTCTGAATTTTCGTTTTCTTTGACTGTCCCCTCGCGGGATGCGCTCTCTGCTGGAAGGCCACGGACTGGACGGCTGGGAGAGGTTGGCGGGGCAGGGCCGAGAGAGAAGGGCTTTGAAAATGCAGCTGTTTGGAGGCTCTTGAATAAGTCATGAGCGCCTGGGATGCCTGCTGGACCCCTGCAGAACGAAGAGCAGTGCCCGCTGGGCACTGTTGGTTTGGAGACGTGCAGATGTTGACAGATGTTGACTTGGTCTCTTGGAACCCTCTTGGCCAGGGCTGAGCATTCTCGGTGGTGATTTGGTCGCTCGCTTATGTGCTTTGCTTTAATAAAATGCCTAGTCCTCTGTGCGCTGAGTACACTTTTGTTCGGTGATGCCTGCTGTGGGGAGCAGGGGACGGGGGCCGCGTGTCCTCTCTGTTCTACTGTGTGTGGTGTGAATCAGTTTCTTTGCAATGGTTTTGGGTACATGGTCTGAGAGGTGAACCTGGAAGTCAGAACAGAGCCGGGCCGCACCGTGGGTTTTGGTTCTGGGAAGGGGGCTTTCTAGTGCTCGCCTCCACACCTCAGCTCAGGCTTGGGGAGTGGGATAGTGGTGGGGGCGGCTTGTGTCTGTGAAAATCTGGCTGAGGCGACTGGCCTGGCTTTTTGTTTCACAGCGGGGAGCTGCCTGACTCCATTTTCATTAGGGTGTCAGTGATCTGAAGGCCCCCAAAGGCGGGTCGTGGGTCCAGAACTGAGCGGCCATCTCCAGAAGCGCTTCAGTTTGGTCATTTTTGTCATTTGCAGTGTCTGTGTTTGAGGGTTTGGTCGAGGCAGTGCTTTAGAAACACTGCTTTGTTTTATTCCTATGGGCGTTTTAATTCTCTGGATATGTCCAATATTATATAACTTAAAAAAAATTCAGGTACAAAAGCTTTCACTTATAGAGAACTTTTTCTTTGCTTATCTTCAAGGATGGAGCTAAAATGTAATTAGCATGTAAAATAATTTTGACAACCTATGGATTAAGTTTTACAAGCTTTTTGTCAGTCAGAAGAGAATATTTTTTAAAAATTTTCTTCCCTAAATGCGGCCCTTACACTTCTCAACCTCATCCTTAATGGCGTCTGTATTTATAGCAATGAAATGCAACATTCTTTGTAGATCTTGAAGAGTTTAACTACAGTCATATCTGAGTGTGAGGGTTTGGTTCTATAAATCAGTGTATTGGGGGGATATGGAAAGAGCAGACCACCTTTTAGAATGTGGCCTTTCAATTTTTGTCACCCCTGCAAATGTGGCCTACTGTTTCCTTGAGAATAGACATTTATGGAGATAGATTTTGAAAGCGGAATTTTTGAGACTTTGAGGATCCACTTGGGGAGGAAGCCAGCCTTGTTTTCACATTCTTGCCACTGTCTAGATTATGTTGTATGTATTACAAGTGAACTTTTAAAATGGCTTCAAGTGTTCACTCACGCCCCGCCCCAAATGCTCCGTTAAAATTAAATAGCCTCTCTTTATAGGTAACTTCCTCCAAGACTCGTTTCTGTTCTGCTTCCTGAGTAAAGTAATGAGATGATTTTATAGACTTGTTTACAGAGTGGAAAAAGCAGGTCTTGAGTCTGTTGACTAGTTTTAATTATGTTAGCGCAAAGCCCAAATTAGCATAGGGAAAATTACGACTGTCCGCTGGAACCAGGAAACGGTCTTGCAGGCAGGCAATTTCCAGTTTCAAACACGTTGGTTTTGTTGTTTCAGTAAATGAACCAATTAGTCCATGAAGTATCTGATGAGCTGCGTGTATCCATATTGGAGCATTTGCTTTTTTAATCAATATTTACAAGACCCAGTGAGGTATAAAGAAAAACTCAGTGCTTTTATTGGCCTGTTATTGGACTTCTCACATCTTTCTTTCCCCTTGGGTCTTTTGTAATCGGAACCAAAATGTTTCCATTGGGAGAAGTTACGTGTCGGGAGCTTTGGGATGTTATCATGAATGGTGGTGCAGCGGAGCCCCCTTAGGCCCATGTGAGTCCCTGCAGGATGTTACCATGTGAGGGGCTTAGGGGCGTGTTGGTGCTTCCACCCACTTCTCGCTCAGGGGATATTGCCATCCGCCACGGCGCTGGACTGTGCTGGACCTGGGCTTCATGCAGGTCCCCACGCTATGTCTGATCCCTCAACACCCCTGCTCCTGGGAGGGCTAACAGCGCTGATAGTCCTTCTCTGGGTAATGCCTTTAAATGCATTCAGTGCAGCCCACAGGATTCTGAGGAAACTAAGTCGATTAAAAAGCAGGTTCAGCCTCCTGCCCTTGGGTGGTCCACGGTGTTCATCTCCCAGTCCCCCGGTGCTGGAGCTTAAACAGCCCTTTAAAATGGGATCCGGGGTTGGGGGTGATGCGGGGTTTCTCTTTAGACAGAGACCTGACAGGCAGCCACAGGGAGCAGCAAGGCTGGGAAAGTGTCTGAAAAGCAGACAGGATATGGGGCTTAATGGGGCAGGGATTCGGCTCATGGGCACGCTTGCAGTGAGCTCATTGTGGAGAGAAATGACCTGACTTCCCCCTAGGTCGGAGGGCTGTGATGGCGGGGCTCAGGGCACCTGTCCGAGCCGGTGGCTTCTTTGCTGTTTGCTGCCTGCTGCACGGATGTCCCGGTGGTCACTGCTTATGGGGCTGAGGGAGGATGATTTGGGAAGTGAAGCTGATGGGAAACCAGGGAGTCCGGTGCTCCCTGGCTGAGGGGACGTAATCCTTGGGTGGAATGAGTTTGGGGTTGTAATCCCCCAGACTTGTTTCACAGTTACCCAGGGGGTAACTGCAGGGAGGGGTGTGAAAGCAGCACCTCCTGCCTTGCTGTGCTGTGCCGCTCCCCCAGAGCAGGCTGGGTCCTCACCGAGCATGCCAGGACGCCCATTGCTAACTTGCTCCTTGAGTTTGTAGAGAGTGAGGTGCCAGTGGCGTGGGGCATATTTGCCCCTAGCTCTTGGGGCTGTGTCTACACTCTGGCCCATGTGGCTCCTCTTCTACCCCCCATGACAGCAGGAAGGGAAGGTGCATCAGGGCAGGGGTGGGTGGGGGAGCACTTCTCCCAGCAAACATGTATACAGGACTTCTGTGCCCTGGGAATGTTTATAGTCACAACCATCTTTCGGCCGTCTCTACATTCTTTACAGCAAGCCCACCTTTTATTATTTTTGCAACTGATTTTTTTTTTATTTAATAAAATACCCACCTACCCCCAAACACACATGTGTGTATTTTTTAGTCTTTTAAGAAGAGATGCATCAACAGAAGCAGTGTTGTCACGGCCTTCAGGAAAATGATCCGTCCGTGTTGATGGCTCCTGCATACGAAGTTCCCAGTGGGAGCAGAGCTTCACCTGGGCCTCCTGGGTACCCCCAGAGCCTGGCAGATAAACTGCTTCATGGAGGGGTTTTCTCTTGCTGATGCCCACCCGCAGAGTGGCAGTGGTTGGCATCAGCTCTGGTGAGGGTCTGCCTCAGGCACCCCCTTCCCTTTTGTGCCTGTGACAGGGAGTCCGCTGGTCTAGCAAATGGGATGGTGCAGACGTGCGTGTCTGGTGGGAGGTGAGGCTTTCTGGATCTGTGTATGCAGGATATGGTGGATGCCAGCTGGCCAGCCAAGTCCATTTCACCTCTCCTGGTCAAGGGCACAGTCCCTGGGTTTTGCTATGGCCATTCTCCCTTCCCCTTTCTCTTCTCCCTTCTTTGCTTCCAGTGTGAAGCCAGCCCGCAGCCATTCAGGTCCTGCTCTGATGTCTCTTCAGAACAAAGACCAGCAGTGGCCACCTACATGTCTCTGCCTTCACCTCTCTTGGACAGGGCCTCCACACCTGGCTCTGGGGAGGCAGTGACACAGAGGGGTGATGGCAAGAGCTGCCAAGGGACTTGGGATAAAGAAGGTTGGACACCTAACGCCTGGGCAGGTAGAGTCCAGGGGTGCGGGTGTGAGGTGGTGAGAGGGAGGGGGTTAGTCCTGCTGTAAGGACACAAGATGAGCCCAGCTGAGGTCACAGTGAGGCCCAGGGCTGTTTGGAGGGTAAAGTTGTCACAGAGGCACACAGGGAACAGAGCCTGGGGGGACATTTTTGCCCCTCTATCAGGCAGGAGCAGGGATATCCATACTGTCTGTTGTATTTGCTCCTTGACTTTGAAAGCCGCAAACATGGTCATCCTGTAAAATGATTGAGAAATAAAATAAATAAAAGGAAAACTTTTACAAAGTAGATGCAAATCACTCCATATGCAGCCATCCAGAGAGTGAATAGCGTTTGGCACTTGTCCTGGCTTTGCTGTCTGCCCTCTCGACTCGTGTTCCCTGAATTTTCCAGGTCGGCATTGCTTTTCATAAGCTTGCCTGGTGCCACTCAATTTTGGCATATGCTAAATTTTTGTGCTTAATTTGTATTTTTGTTGTTGTTTTGGAGCCACACCTGGCAGTGCTCAAGTGTTACTCCTGGCTCTGCACTCAGGAATCACTCCTGGAGGTGCTGGGGCACCACCTGGGATGTCGGGGATTGAACCCAGGTGGGCCACGTGCAAGGCAAATGCCCTCCCCACTCTTCTGTCACTTCAGCCCCTTAATTATATTTTGTCTAAAATTAGTAGTATCATTTCTTTAATTAATGTCCTTTTGTAGGAAATAGCGCTGTCATTATTTTTATTAATTACACTATAATGCACCGTCTAAATCTTAAAATACATTCTTTGCTTGTATTGGTACATAAAGAATGAGCTACTGAGTTAGAACTGCATATGCTTTTCAAAAAAGTTTATACTAAATTTAATCACTTTTTAATTTTTTAAAAAACTGTAACAGATTTCAGGATTATTCGTATCATCCCCATGATGTCATTGGTGAAATTTGTTCTACTACATTTCTAAGTCCAAATATTTATATATTTGTTTGTATTTTGTTTTGGGGCCACACTTGGCAGTGCTCAGGGATTACTCCTACTCTGCTCGGGACTCAATTCTGGTGAGGGTGGCCTGGGGGGTCGTATGTGGTGCTGGGGGTAGAATCCAGGTTGACAGCAGTGCAAGACAAACTCCCAACTCACTCCCGCCCCACAAGCTTAGACACTTAATTCTAAATACTTTTATTCTTCAAGGTAAAAATATGATCCTGTTTTCATTTGTATTTATTTAATTCATGACTTTTCTTTCTTAACTAGTGGTCTCTGTAAAGGGCCTCGGGGCCCTTTTCTCTTCTTCCTTCCAGTTCCCATTTATCAGGCTTGTTTCCTACATAGTTCCCCTGCGGGGCTTGGCTGAGGCAAGTGTTATAAAGCTGTAGGCCCTCTCCTCTCTCTGCCTGCCTCTTGGGTCCGGGGCTCTCTCTCAGGGCTCTGCCGTTCCAGACCTGCTCGTGTCTGGTGTGTGAACATTCTCTGAACTCTCTAGGTGCTGCAGAACCCGCTTTGGTCCTGACCTTGTTCTCTCTCCTTCTGTCCTTCTCGATGGTGACTGGCAGCGGAGGGTTCAAACAAATATTTGTTGGGGGAAAAAAGTGCTTCTTAATCAAAATTCTTTGCAGTCAAAGAAAGCTATCAGAAATGATCTTTTAAGATTTCAAATACATTTGTGTCCTATTTCTTTGGAGTGGTTTCTCCTCACCGATCGATTAGCCCAGCAGAATGACACGAATATTTCAGGGAGCATAGCAGAAGGGTTTTGAAAGCAGCTGCTGTATCCATCCACTACATGGGCAGCATCTGCACGCTCTGGGCCGAGGCACCCAGTGTCTCCTGGGATGCTCACAGCACCCTACGCTCCAGTGATCCCTGTGAGGAAAAGGCGAGTAATGTGCTTAAACGTCACGGGCCTGTTTGTTTCCCTTCTGCTGAATAGCGTAGGATCTTTCTGACCCCAACACTAAGTTACTGCTCATGAACCATGGAGGTAGGGGCACGTGGGCTAATGAGGCCAGGAAGATTCTCCCAAGGGGCTAACGTGAAGTGACATCCCTCAGCCACCTTGACTAAAGATGCTCTAGGTGGCTCATAAAAACCAAGTGCCAGGAACGCCGAGAGCCCGGCACTTGCCACCAATGTTGCACTTGCGTGGTGGCAAGAAATTTTTCCATATTTAGCCATCTCCAAGGAGCAGAGGCTCCAACCCCTGATCAGTGGCTGATTTAAATTTCCTCATCCCAAGTATTGACTTCCTCGCTTTCCACATGTAATGAAAATGAGGACTTTTGCACTGGGGCTCACCAAGCCTGCAGCCAGTGTGTGCGCCGAACCCTGAGGAGGGAGATGCTGTGACACCGCGGAAACACCGAGCCATGTGGAAAAGAACGTGAGGACCAAGCGACATTCCTCACACAGGCTCAGCCATCGTCAATCTTGAATGACAGCTGCTTTTATCTAAGACAGTGGGCAAAACTAAACAGAGAGAGAGAGAGAGAGAGAGAGAGAGAGAGAGAGAGAGAGAGAGAGAGAGCGCATAGGGCTTAAGGCATTTGCCTTGCAAGGTTGATCCATGGTATTGCATAGGGTCTCCAGAGCATGGCAGGAGTGATCCAGAGCACAGAGCCAGGAGTGATCCCTGAGCACAGAGCTGGGAGCCAGCCCTGAGCATAGAACCAGGAGTGATCCCTGAGCAGAGCCAGCAATGAGCCCTGAACACAGACCTGGGAGCCAGCCCTGAGCACAGAGCCAGGAATGAGTCTTGAGTACAGATCCAGGAGAGATCCCTGAGCACAGAGTCAGGAGTCAGCCCTGAGCACAGAGTCAGGAGTCAGCCCTGAGCACAGAGTCAGGAGTCAGCCCTGAGCGCTCTCAGGCATTTTCCCCTTCCCCCAAACACCCAACCAAACCCTGGTGAATAAAAAGCAGGATTTTATCAGATGTCACGCAAAAGACTATTGCGTGCTCTGGTGCCAGGATCCCCCCAGACAAAGATGCTGAATGGATTGAGCCTGGCTTGTGTGTATTGGGGGCACGCAAAGAGCTACAGGGATGCTGGTTCTTCCCTGCGGATTCATAGTCCCCTTAAACTGGCTTGTGTGGGGAAAGGGTTGTTCTCGGTGTTCTCTTCCTGCTCTGGGGTACCGGTGGGTGAAGGCTAGCTCTGTCCCCCTGCCCATCTACCCCGACGTCACTTAACTCATGCTCTCTGGGGTCCTTCACCTGCTGAGGCTGGCAGCATTCCCGGTGGGCTGGAGTTGCCTGAGCTGAAATTCTCTTGTGTGCACAGACTGAGCAAATGTTCATTTTATCATTTATTTATTGTTTGTTTGACAGCTACACCCAGACTTGGTGACTCCTGGCTCTGTACTCGGGATTACTCCTTGTGGTGCTTGGGGAACTTAGGGATCCGGGATTGAACCTGGGTTGGCTGCGCAAGGCAAGTGTGCTACACGCCACACTATTTATGCTTCATTATGGATTTTACTATTGACTAATTGGCCACTTATTGGCATTGGATAAATTTTCCTTCTGGGGTGAAAATCAGGAAATGCAGAAATGCTTTTATTCCCTTTCTTTTTCCATTTTGACCAGTTTGTAAATCGAATCATTCCCCACTCAGCAGCCACTTTTCTTAGTTTGTCTTGCTTTTTTGGGTGGAGGTAAGTGGGAGTACCCAGCGGATCACCCCGGGTGGGGCACACTACGGCGACCATATGGATGCCAGGAATCAATCCCAGGTCAGCCAGGAGCAAGGCAAGCCGCTTCCCAACCGTGTTCTTTCTCTGGCCCACACCCAGTGGTCGCTTTTCCTGTGGCTGATACGTGTCTTTCTTCTCTTTCTGGTGCGCTAAGAGGAATCTGTCTGGGAGGAGGAGTTCTTGATTTTCCATCATTTTGCTGCATTGGGTGACCCAAGTTGGTGCCGGGACACGGACACCAGGGCAGGCGGCAGTGTAGGAGCCTAAGTCCTCTGCTTTAACTCATTTATTTCTAAAATGTGTTTGGGAACGTGCTGGGCAGTGCTTAGGCTTACTCCTGGCTCTGTGCTCACTCCTGGCACTGCTCAGTGGCATTGAACCTGGGGTGTCTACACCCTCTGCTATCTCCCTCCTACACTCCCCCCCCCACCTGCTTTTAACCTTCACCCTCTTCCGTTTCCTCTGCACAGCTCCAACACCCAGCTGTAGCCTTTCCATGGAGAACTGTAGCGTTCCTTCTTAAGAAACTCCCAGTTCTGGGCTAGTACGCTTGCCTTGCATATGGTCAACCCGTGTTTGATCCCTAGGACCCCATATGCTTCCCTGAACACATTAGGGGTGATCCTGAGCACAGAGCTAGGAATTACCCCAGAACACTGCTGGGTGTGTCCTTTTCGGGGATTTGGGAGGCTGAGCTCATGCACCTCCTTCTGGACTCACTCACCTCCCACTGGGCTCAGTTGCCTCCCACTGGGCTCAGGTGCCTCCCACTGGGCTTAGGCACCTCCCACTGGGCTCAGGAACCTCCCACTAGGCTCAGGCACCTCCCACTGGCTCAGGTGCCTCCCACTGGGCTCAGGCACCTCCCACTGGGCTCAGGCACCTCCCACTGGGCTCACGCACCTCCCACTGGGCTCAGGTGCCTCCCACTGGGCTCAGGTGCCTTCCACTAGGCTCAGGCACCTCCCACTGGGCTAGGGCATCTCCCACTGGGCTCAGGCACCTCCCACTGGGCTCAAACACCTCCAGGCACCTCCCACTGGGCTCAGGTACCTCCCACTGGGCTCAAACACCTCCAGGCACCTCCCACTGGGCTCAGGTACCTCCCACTGGGCTCAGGTACCTCCCAGGCACTTGCTCAGTCTCTTTCAGCCCAGGAAATGTGGCAAACCAAAGGCTCGGCATACTTTGACCTGGAATAAAGAGTTGAGGAGGTGGGTCAGGAGGCCTGGCCGTGCCTGGAACAGTCATCCAAAAGCACCAGCTACTTTGGGATCCAATCTTTCAACTCACCCCTGACACCGGAAGCAGATGTAAGTTTGCAGAGGAAATAGAGGTTCAGTGTTGGGTCAGTCTTTAGGAACCCACGTGCCTTGCGTGTTGTCACCCACCAGTGGGAGCGAGTGTGGGTCCTGTGTGTGCCTCACTGAGCCGGCGTAAGCCTAGAAGAAGAGAAATAACATGCACTTTGCAGAGGAAGAACAACCCAGGGAAGAAGTTTTGCTTCTTGGACACCCCCCCTAGGAGGCCTTTTTTTGCTCTCCTCCCCACCCCCAAAGCTCTTCCCTAGAGCACATAGGATCTGTTACACAATTTGGATGATACATGTTAGACCTTATATGCACATGGATCTTTGTTGTTTTTTTAAAAAAGCCTTGGGCTTTGGAGCTGGAAAACATCTTTTTTTAGCCCCCCCATATTTACTGCATCGGTAAACAGTAAAACGCTGCCACAGCAATTCCCCCGGAGGATAAAGGTTTTGTAGACGGACACTTCCTGTGCTCACTTCCTGCGCAGATAGGCAGCCGTGCAGGAAGGGCCTCGGGGAGATTTCCTCTGTGCACGCCTGCGGCCTCTCCAGGAGCTCCTCTCCCAGGGGTAACCTGAGGAGCGAGAGCGCGCAGGATTCTCTGCCCAGCAGCAGGCCAAGCGGATATTTATCCAGTTCATCCAGCCCATTTCTATGCCTCATCTTCTCCTAGTTCTGCTTGCTGAGTTTCACACAGGTGCATCAAGCTAGTCCGACTCGTCCCTGAGAGCAGATTTGTGCCGTTTCCCTCACAACCCCCCAGACCTGGTCTCCTTGGAACTATGGGAACTAGAGCAGGAGTTGGCTTCTGTGTTGGTGGAATGTGGCATCTTGTGAGGTAATAGAGGCTTCTACGTGACTCTGACGAGGTGAAGGGTCGCTGGCTGCATGTCCATGAGTCAGTAGGAAGACACCCAGCTCACAAAACTCTCAGCGCATGACTCGTTCCCCAGACTGCTTTTTGCGCTGTCCTTACGTATACGTGAATGCATTGTTTGGGCCCTTTGAACCAAAGCAAATAAAATCACAACATACCAACCCTGAACAATAGGGAATCATCAATTACCCGTCCACAGGATATGTCCTTCCCAACTGGCCCCTTTGTGGGGAAAATATATCAAGTCAACAAACAGTAATGCTGACAATAAAGCCAGCAAAATAAATAGCACCTGAAATCTTAACTCAAGCCCTGGCAAAGCTCCCAAGATGATGTTTATATTCTCTGGACATGGAAACCTACAGCTCCACCCAGCTCTCTGACAGTCCCTGCAAACATCTGAGACCGAAGCAGTGGCTGTGTGCTAAGCTTCCTTTGAGGACCAGACAGTACCTAGAAGCTCTGTCCTGAGTGGAGAAGAGCACGGGGCCCCAGGGTTTACTTCTGCAGGTTGGGGAACTGACAATGGGGCCAGAAACTCAGCATGACCCGGAGAAGCTCCCAGATATGGTCAGCTCCAGCCATCTCGTGAAGGGGCTTAGGGTGTCAATGTTTTAGACTGTCTGTCCTTGGCTCTATCCCTCCCTACACAGAGGTCAGCTGAAGAGACCTGAAGTTGCCCAAAGAAATGGTTTCCCTTCCTTCTCCCCTCACTGGCACTGATCACTCTGACAGTTTAAGGTGAATAGCCTGAGAGACGGCTACTGCGAAGAGGTGCACTCAAGGGCGCTAGATGGGCCAACTTTGAGACTCACTGTATTGACACATGCAAGATCGTCGCTGTGGGGAGTCTGCAGAAATCTCAGGGCTTCTCCCTTTTGAGATATTTAAACTGTTTTTGGAATCTAATCTATTTATTATTGGTTTTCAACATGGTAGAATTGAGGAATCAACTTCACATCCACGCCTAACTGTCGTTACTTTCCTCACCAAATTTTCCATGCCATTTTCCCTCCATCCCATAGCCACTCTGTTCATTCCCACCCCCGCCTCACCACCTCAGTTTTCCCACTGTTCACCTTCCTCATTTTCATCTTGACAGCTAGGGGTGCTGGGTTTTGCTGGGTTGTGGTAGACTGTTTGCTTTAGTAATTCATATTCCACATGAGTGAAACCATTCAGTTATTGTCTTTCCCTTCCTGACCCATTTCACCGAATATCAACACCTCAAGATCCAAAGGGCACAATTGCACCTTTTAACAGCAGGGTAGTATTCCATGGTATATGTGGACCATAGCTTATTCAGCCAGGCACCTGTGGGCAGGTGTTTTAATGGATTCTACGCTTTGGGTGGTTCAGAATAACTGGGAACATAGGGTTTTAGAATCAGACTTTAGACTTGATATAGAATATTTTTATTCTGAGTTTTTGTTGGCTTTTTAAAAAAGTTTTTGGGTCACACCCAAGAGAGCTCAGGGTTTGTTTCTGGATATGTGCTCGGGGGTCACTCCTGCAGTGCTCAGGGACGATATATCATGACGTTATGGAAGCAGGGTTGAATGAATGCAAGGTAAGCACCTTTACCTACTGTACTGTCTCTCTGGCTCCATTTCTTCTTCTGGAATGGGAGAAGGCTGGGCTGTGGGGGAGGCGGGGTCACAGGTTCTGACATCATGTCCTAGCCTTGTCTGTTCATTTTTCTGTGCCCTCAGTTTTGTCGTCTGTAGAACAAAAATGATCATGATCATGATACCAACTTCCAGGTGGTGGTATAAGGATCAAGTCACGAAATGCGGTGGATGTGTTTTGTTAAAAACTGTTAGCTGTCATGAACTCTCGTGGGGTACTGACCCCGGTTTGGTGCCCATTGTTTCATTTATTATCGCATTTGCTTCAGATCTCCAAGTAATGTCATCTTTGTTGTGGTTGTTATTGTGGAGGCTACATCTGGTAATGCTCAGAGAGCCATGTGGTGCTGGAGGGAAAGAGACAGAGGCAGAGAGAGACAGAGGCAGAGAGAGACAGAGAAAGAGATAGAGACAGAGGGAGAGAGAGAAAGAGAAAGAGAGAGAAAGAGAGAGAAAGAGAGAGAGAAGGACCCTGCCCTAGAGGCAGGCTGGGTTGGGAGGGTGGCGGAGGGAAGCCGTACCATGTGGCATGGCCAACAGATGCCCATGATTGCGCACTAAGCAGACCAGAAACTCTTCCGACACTATGTGGTTACAGCTCAGTTGTTGGATTCTTAGGTGATGAGCTGTGGGTCTGTTGACTTTGCTCTGTGTTGCCTATGTTCTAAAACTCAATGCTCAAATAACAGTGCTCCAATAACATGCTCCAATAAATGTCTGCCCCATTTATTCACTCAGTCAGTGAATGACTCTGTCTGGAGTGTCGTGGTCGATGTGTGCATGAGAGTGTTTATGAGGGAGGTGGTACCAGGCTACCATCAGAGAGATGAGTTCATTCCATTCCATCAACAATTACTGACTTGTTGCGCACAAATGCATAGTTGGTTGTTTTCAGAGATGATGAGAGAAATTGTGTTCCTGGGTCAGGAGTCAGGATTGTTCGTGGGTCTGGGCACCCACATCCCGAATGGCCCATGTCCCACGCAGGAGGCTGGCATCTGGTGTATTCTAAGAAACTGGCTTGTGTTGGCCAGGTGGAGCATGGTGCGGTGATCCAGAACCAATTGGGTTCAAAACAGGTCAAGCTTGTTGGAATAGCTGCGGACTCTACTGGGCCCTCACTAGAGTTGCTTTCTCCTTGAGCATCAACCACAGAGGGACACTCCCTGCCACCAGAGCCTGTGTTTAGCTGCCTGACACTTCCCTGGGTGAGACACAGCCGAGGGGCTGGAAGAGTTGTGGCCCTTAACCAGCATGGTCACACCCCGGATTGGCTTTGTGCGAGTCACAGGGAAAGCGAAGAGTCGCATGGACTTTGGGGGCGTATTGTTTTCCTTCCTCGTGTTCCTGAGTCATGCCTTTGAGAGTTCAGTAAAGCTGGAACTTAGTTTCTTAAACACCTCTGCCTGTATCCAAGGCTTTCCTTCACACTGACCCTCACATACTAATGGCGAGGCCTGCAGCTCGCGAGGTGCCACAATTGTGATATGGGAGAACGTTTACATAAATAGCCAAATTCTTTGTATTCAATCACCTAATAATCATCTTTATATGAAAAGAGAGCTTTTGGGGCTGGAGCGATAGTACAGTGGGGGAGGGCCTTTACTTTGCACTCGGCTGACCCAGGTTCAATTCCTGACATCCCTTATGGTCCCCTGAATCCTCTAGGAGTAATTCCTGAGTGCAGAGCACTGGGAGTGATTCCCGATGCAGAACACAGTAGGGTATGGCCCCCAAACAAAATCTAAAAATATAATGAAAAAGAAAACAATTTTTAGAAAGATTCAATTTGGGGGCCTCTAAAATGGCCCCTCCTGGTGATTCTCCATCAGCTGGGCCGAGTTTCAAGCAGCGGCCTGAAGATGAGGTGCTGCTCCCACCCATGGTGCTGGGATCACCCTGGGCCACCCATTGGTGTTGGGGCTTCCCAGGGCCACACCCAGGAGTGTTTAGAGGCCTCTGGAGCTGTACCCAGTGATACTTGGGTGACCATTTGATCCAGGGTCAAACCTGGGTCAACCACAAGCAAGGCCTGTGCCCCACCCTTGTATTACCTCCCTGGCCTCTTAATAAAGATGAAGCTACTTTGTTTTTTTGTTTATTTGTTTGTTTTTATGCTCTTGAGTCATACCTGGCAATGCTCTGGGGTTCCTCCTGGCTCTGCACTCAGGAATTATTCCTGGTGGTGCTTGGGAGACCATATGGGATGCCAGGGATCAAACCCAGTTGGCTGTGTGTAAGGTAAATGCCCTCCCCTCTGAAATATCACTTAGTCCCCTAAATATGAAGTTTAATAGAGATCTCGCACCTATTTTATCTGTGGGCTGGAGGGGTAGGGCAGTGGGTGGGCACCTCCCGTGATACAGCTGACCCGGTTCTGTGCCCAGCACCACACATAGGGTCCCCTCAGCACTGTCAGGACTGATCCCTAAGGTTCTCTGGGTATGTCCTCCCACAAGCAAACAACTATAACCAGTTTATTTAAATCATAATATAATTGATTCCTAATGGAGCCTTTATGTTTGGTCATCATATTATTTAACATAGCTGGACTGATTGATCAAAGCATAATAGCTAAGCCAAGGGAACTCTGATCTTTCACAGGGTCTTAAGTATTGTTATCTTGGTCTCCTTAAGCACTGTTTTTATTCTTCCAGTCTAATAATGGAAGGATTTAGTTTGGTTGCATGCCACCAGTGCCTAGATGGTGCTGGCATAAAAGTACCATCCCAGACAATTTTGCTGAATGCACAAACGCACAAATAAAGTCAACTGTGCATCCAAAGCCTCCCCTGGGTGACCTATGCCTGTGGCAGTGTGTGGGTTGGAAGTAAAGTGCTGTGGTGGTCCCTTTCTTAGCGAAGTTTATCAGCTAGGGGGATCCTTTGTTTCTCAGTCTAATTCTGCCTTGAATCAGAACTCTCTCCATGGGTTTTAGAATAATTGCAAAAAATGCCTAAGAGAATTCAGGTTTCATTGTGGATCAAGGACACACAAAACAATCCGGATTGGGTTAATTGGGCCATAGAAATTGGTCGAAAGACATAACACAAAAATTAGATTCTAATTTCCAGTTTTTATCACGAACATATTTTCAAGCAAATGGGATGTCGAGAGATTTAAACACACTTGTCCAAATGCCCCCTAGGACTCTTCCATTTTCACACTCTGGGGCATTGTGGCCCCCTGCCCCCAGCCCCCTCCCACTGGTCCAAGAGTCATATTTTCCAAAACAGAAAAATCAGGGAACAGTCAGACAAAGGAATTTACATGAAATGCCTTTCAGGGTTGGTATTATTTTGAAAAAGTCAGGTTATCTGGCGTCTGAACCAGGAAACTGCCCTGTTTCTGGTGGAATCTGGAGCACGCTTGGAAGCTGAACAAACTTTGTCAGACCAATAGTGGGTCCTGTCGTGCCCTAAACTGGAAAAACTTTTGTCAAGAATAGCATCCACAGGTAGTGTATGGGCTTCCTGAGCCGCGGTCCCGGATTGCCGTGCTGGGTGTGCTGGAGTCACAGAAAGGCGCCTCCGCCGTAGAGGACACGAGAATCCCAAATGAGGAGGCGGCTGATCCCCTGGGGCCGTCTGTCCCAGCCTTCCCTGCAACTCCAGGGGCCTCCTGGACGCTCTGCGTCTGGCTCCTCTCTCGCCCTCATGCCGCCTTCTGCCTTTGGTCTGTCTTGGGGCTGCTTGGAAGCCACGCTCACTGGATTTAGGCTTTTTCCACTCTCAGAGCCTCTCGGCTCTGTCTTTCATTTCACCTGCCAAGATCCTATTTGCACCTAAGGTGAGAGCCTGAGGCTCTGGGTGTACATGGGGGTTGGGTGGGGGAAGGTCCCCTCATTATTGCTGAGCTGCAGGGGCCGGGCTTCAGGTGGTCATTTCTCTCTGGTGCCCACCAGTTGAAAGTGCGGAGCAGTTCTGTGCTAATGAGTGACTCCGCAAGAGTTGATTTTTGGGGTGCGGTGCTCATGCTCGCGGATTAGTCACCCCCATGTGCTGCTCTGAGGACCTGTTATGCCACTGATTTCACTGAAGAAACGAACCCCCTAGACCCAGCACTCTGTTGCACGCAGGGCGATTGTTACATCATTAAATCCCATCCAGCGAGTAGCCAGATAATCACTGCAAGGCTGAGAACTTTCTCTCTCACTCTCAGCTTTACAAGATACTAAGTTTGGGGCTGTGGTTTCCCTTATCTCATCATTTTCCTGGGTAAATCTGGGGCAGCCCACACCCCCTCCTCTGAGTCACGTGGGGTTTAACTCTTTGGTCAGCCAGCCCCCACCCACCACCCGTTCTCTTTCTCCCGGCCTGGGTGAATAGGAGAGAGCACGGTGCATGCCTTGGCAGTAAGGGTCCACGTGGCTTTCACCTCACCCAGTTATTTCAGCTCTCCCAGTGATTTTAGTTGTTTATTTTTTTTTAGTCAGACCTGGCTGTGCTCAGGGCTTACATCTGGCTCTGCTCTCAGGGGTCACTTCTGGAGGTCCCAGGGGCCCAAAGGGAGTGCTGGGGACTGAACTTGGCTCAGCTACATGCCAGGCCAACATCCCACCTTCCCAATCACTCCAGCCCTCAGCTCTTCCCGTTAAGCCCACACAGTCCCAGGCCCGAGCTAGTAGACTGTGTCCCTTGCTGTCACTGTCATGCCTATGATTGGGTTTCTGCTGTCTTTGATCTCTCCAGAGGGTTTGGACTCAAGCAGGAAGGTATTTTCCGATTGTTCTGGTGTTATGACTCCAAACTGGACTCCTAAACTTCAGCTGATCCCTGGTACTGATTTTCTTTGGAAAGAAACGCGACTCCAAGGCCGAGCTGTGCTTTCTGAGCACCTGTCCTCTGCCTGGGGGTCCCTGCTAGGTGAAGGGTCAGCTCCGAGCCTGCTGCCTCTCTCCTAGGACTCAGCCTAGGACTCGAGGTCTCCTTTGCTTCCAAAGTCGGGGTCCCCCAACACCGGCAACTACTGTGTAGACATTCAGACGCTGTCAGTCTCTGCGGTCAGAGTGGGTTGGTTCCCACGCGCTCCCTTCAGGCCCCTGGATCCAGAGAATGAGACTTTCTTACCTCCTGTCTGGAGTGCATGTGCACAAGCAAGACAGGGAGGCAAGATGCTTGAGCCAGGGGACAGGTCCCAGGCTGGCTCGCTGGTGCTGAGGCATGGCCCCCTGCATGTCCCTTCACCCATGCTGCTTTGGAGGGCACGACTCTGGCAGGAATGAGAAATGCCGCTGACTCATCTTTTTGCACACGGTGATGCGGAGGCCCCACATAGCCTGGCTTGGCTGCTGGCAGGGGGAGACCGGGATAGAACCTTCAGATGCTCTGGGCACGAGGCCTCAATGGAAACGTGTGGAATAATGGAGGTGCTAGTTCAGAGACACTCAATGCGTGTTTGCTTTCTTCCTTGAGGCTGTTCTTGTTCTTTACATTCTGTTCATGGACAGGCTAGTTACCAAGGACCTCGGCTCTTCCTAGTACTTGTGTATCTGACTATTTCTTTTGGGAACTGTGGGTGGGATCGTGAGCCACCCACACTGGCTTATCCCCTACCCCCTCTGTGCCCGTCAAGTGCGGGAGCCTCACTTGGCTCTTGCCTGCTTCTTGATAACACCCTACGCAACCACGCAGCCCCCCGCTGCACAGGGATCCCCTGAGCGTCAGCTCAGTGACCTCCGAGATTTAGCCTCTGAGCCATGATGTTATTTTTAACTGCAGGCCTCCTTCCCGCAAGCCTTCCCCAACCACCAACCTTTCTCACGGGCCCGCCTGGTTAGCTCTGAGGGTGACAGCATGTACTGATAAAGGCCAGATCCCAGGTTTGCTACCCTGAGAGAACTAATCACAGCCCTGAGATAAAAATAAATCTCCTCCAGTGACCACAAGCTGCATCCCTCATGCAAATGTGTTGTGGAGGTGTGACGAGGGCCAGAAGGGTGCTCATATGCAGCTGGACAGAAGCAAAGGGACGAGGGAGAAAGACCCCAACCCTGCTTAGCTTCCTAGCGGCAGGCGGCTTCACTGCAGGGAAGCAACTGTGACAGAGCTTTTTAAATGTCCCCTGAGATTATCCCCTTCTCCCTTGCCTCCCTTTGCTCAAATCCAGGCCAGAGTTACCTGAATCATCAAGGGAGCCCACCTCCCCCCGGCCTCAGCCTGCACATCTGCAGAAAGAAGCCACTTACATGGAATTCAAATCTGGTTGTTTAGTCTAGGAGGAGGGGGAAGAATTCTGTCTCTTTAATGTTTATAACGGTTGGGCAGAACTTGTGGGGTGAAGGTTAATTACCCTCCCGTTGGAGCAGTTGTGTGCCCAGATGGGTTATCAGGCCCCAGCACTCGTTACAAGATTAATCTCATTTCCGACAAGACTTCCCTTTCCTTCAACTGATTTCTGCGCAGCCATTGGAGCTGTCACCAGCCGTTAAAGAAGGGTGGATCGTGCTGGGATATTCATGCTGGTATGCGGCGAAACAATGTCCTATCTCAGGGAACATCTTTAGGGGAACAGTGCAGGGGTGTTTCGGAGGCCGAGGCCTATAAACAGGCAACAATCGGGCCCAGGGAGCCTGGCGCTTCTGCAAAGGCAAATACAGCCCCGGGTAGAGCTGGCGTTTAGCCTACGAGGGATCTGAGGGACTTTGTTCATTTCAAGATCAGGGAAAAGGTGTTAATGCCCAGCGATTCCTTCATAAGTGGCCACCCCCGAACCAACGTGAGAAGGCGTCACCTTAGCTGTCTCCCCAGTGGCTTTGGCGCTGCCATGGGTGGCTGGGGGTGCTGGTATAGGCTTCTGTTGCCTTTGGATGCAGGGCGAAAAGGCTACGCGGCTTTTGCCTGAGGGCAGCGACTTTCCTTCTTGGGTTCCAGGGAGCTTCTTTTTATTTTCCTTTTGGCTTCTGATCGCTCCCAGCTCTGTGCTCAGGGTCACTCCTGGTGGTGCTCAGAGGACTCTTTGCGGTGCCAGGGATGGACCCGTGTTGGCTTCATGTGAGGCCAGCACTGTACCTACTGTCCTGTCCCTCGAGCCCCAAGGACCTTCATTTCCTGGGTGGGTTTCAAGAAACGTTTGAACAGGAAGCCCCTGAGGAAAGGGGATGGTGGGGGCGGGGGTGGGGGAGTCAACCCTTTTGGTGCTCGGCCTCTTATCCCTGGGAAGCTGTGCTGGGCATGCGCGATGCAGGGTTGCAGGTGAGTCTCGGGGCTGGAGAGACCCCGCAGACAGAGCCTGGTGAAACGATGGCCGTGGAGTGTGCTGGGTGCAACACACAGGAGAAACAGCACAGTGCAGTGGGTAGGGCCATGGGGAGGGGCACAGCGGACCCTTTTGGGTAAGGGGCTTGGGTGGGCCATCAGACGGGGCATCCTGGGGACAGGGTAAGGGGCTTGGGTGGGCCATCAGACGGGGGCATCCTAGGGACAGAGGCGTGCTGCTAGGACCAAGCCCCCAGACAGGACAAATCCAGGCCGGCGTGAGCAGCGGGAGGTGCCGTGTATTGCTCTCTCCAGGGGGCAACTGGATGCCCGTCCCTGTGGAAGAGGCAGCCAGGGGAATGGGGGTCGGGTGTGCCAGGAGTGGTGTACGGCCCCTTGGCTGGCTGGAGACATGTGGGTCCCCCTTCCCCAGAGCCACTCAGGGTCCCTCAGCCTGGCTTTCGTCTGTGCCTGTAGGCAGAGGTGGGGCTGTCCAAGGCAGTTTGGTGCTGGGTGCTGAGGCTAGAATCCAGGCGTGTGCTCGGACTCTACCGCCTTCTCTTTTCTGCCTCTCCCACGGAAGACCAGGGAAGGGGCGAGAGCTTCCGGCTCACAGGGCATGGACCTGGGTGCTGGTCACAGGCCTGTGTTCTGTCACTGTCTTTCTCTATGGCTGCGGTGAGCCCCAGATCTGCTCTGCGACCCCTCTGAGCGCCTTCCCAGGGATCCTAGAAGCTTTTCATGGCTGTTTGTCAGTGACTCGCACATCATCTAACCCTCAGGCAAACAAACAGCACCCACAGCTTTGCATTTCACCTTGCTTCTTTATCTCACAGAGCAGGGATTTTAGACCGAGCAGTAGCACGTAGTTTCTGGGGAAGAGAAGCAGAAGAGGCTGGCTGGAGTCTTTGTGGGTGAGGGGCCTGCGGCAAAATTTAAGGGACCTGGGGACCACGCTGCATGAAACTCAGTCATTTAGGCCATTTGATGCTGGGTTACCTCCTGCTTGGAGGAATACATGGTGCCAAAGATCAAACTCGGGTCCTGCCAGACACACACCCCTAAACCCTGAGCTCTCTCCCTGGGCCCTGATTGAAGTCTGGGTAGGTGGCGCCATCTCTCCTTGGGGGTTCCTCAGGGCAGAGGACAATTTGGGGACCCCACCCCCATCCCAGTGAAGACAAAGGCGCTCAGCCACATGACCCCCGTGTGTGACACCCAAGCCAGCCGGGGATTAAGGATTAAGCTGAGGCATTGCTAGTTCTCCACCTTCGTCACCTTCAGGGTCTCTTCAAGTCCTTGTCGTCCTCACGCTGAGGGGAGAGCAAGCTTCGCCTTGAGGGGGGGGGAGGGCTGAGAGACAGCCCTCAGAGCATCGGACCCCATGCCACTGGGAGGAGGAAGCCCAGCTTCAGTCTGAGGAGAATGTGGACGATGTCCCGCGGGGACTGGTGGGGTTGGAAATCTCGTGTAGGAAATTGCTCGTGGTGGCTGGTTTGGGACAGAATGTTCTGGCTGTTATGGAATCTGAGTCACAGGAGTCTGTTGGTTGCAGAGGTAGTTGGTGCCTCCTCATGCAGCCCGCAGCCTGGGGACTCAGGCTGGAGGGAGAGACAGCTTCAGGGAGCCGTGGACCCGGGTTCACATCCACGTGGAGTCAGGCTCAGAAGCCACACAAGCAGCCTCAGGCCCCTGGGTGCTGGGTGGGGCTGTTGGGGTTTCTGGAAATTTGGAGGGTGGGGAGAGGCTTCCCACTCTTAGGGGTCACTTCTGTTAGGGAAACTACTTAATCCCATCATTCGTTTCTGCCTGAACAGGCTTTGGGGATTGCTTTGGTTGTGGCACAATGGTCCGGCCTCTCCTGACGGTCACTGGCTGCCCTCGGTGTTGGCCCTGGGCAGCTCTTCCTTTCTAAGAGGCATCTGCATCCTCTCTACCCCATCACCCGCCACTGTTGTGTTGATACATCATTTGCTGTGGCGGACCCCTCTGGGTTCTGAAGTGTACCCCACTTCCTCACTGCTCTCAGAAGGAAGGCTCATGTCACTGGGTGGACCCCTGTGTGTTATGAAGTGTACCCCCACTTCCTCACCACTCTCAGAAGGAAGGCTCATGTCACCGGGGATCCTGGGTGGTAGGAGGGTAGCCGGCCCAGCTCAGGGAGCCAAGTACAAGTCCAGAGGTGGGGTTACGTAGCTCATGTCCTTGGAAAACCTCTGCTGGAAGATTTCTCCTCAGGGAGAAACCCTTTTCTGTGGTCAGGAGGGATAAACATCGCGAGACCGGCAGGGCCTTTGCCCTGTGGAAGGCCAGGAAGAAGATCAGAGTTCCCCCCCACCTTTGTGACTCAGGAAGGCCTTGGCTGTCAGACCAGTGCTCTCCTGACTCTAGGATTCACAGAGGTGCATCTCATCTTTTCTCACCCCCCAGGCTCTGAGAATCTGGGGTAGCCTAGAACTATCTATGGGAGCCTCTGAGCTTCTCCACGGACACCACCTGCCCATGGGAGGGACAGAGGGTGAGAAGTCCAAAAAACTGGTATCCAGGAAAACCTTTGGAACACAGCCTGAGTCTTGATCTGTAACCCATGAGTCTAAGACTCTATACTGTGTTGGTTTAGAGTCCTAACTCTCCCTTCTGTGGGTTACTTAAGGGATCCCAAGAGATGATGGAAAGATGGTTACTGAACTGTAAAATGCTTAAAATATGATTCAGCAAATGACTCTGTCCCCTGGTTACCCTAACAGCCTTCCGATGAGGGGTGTTTCAGGCGTCACCTGTGCCCCTAAGCCAGCAGGGCTGCTGTTGGTTGACTAAGCATTGGCTCTATGAACACTCAGTGCCCAGAGCGTGCTGGCAGACATTTGGGTTCTGGGGATTCAGAGGTGCTCTCCCCTCATGGGCCCAAGTTCTGGCATATCATCTGTGGTTTTCGGTACCAAATAGTCAAATGTACATTCATTAGACTCTGCACTCGGGTGGTGGAGGGCTGGGTGAGACAGCAAACCTGCAAGAAGGGAGGTGGGCTTCTCTGCTCAGAGTCTGGGCTGCATCTCATCTCTGTGTGTGAGAGTTGTTCTAGAGAACCAGGCCACAGGGGATGAGAAATGGCATTCATGTGTGTGAGGACCAAAGCAAGGTGATGGCGTCCAGCAACGGAAGTGGGCAGATAGTCCGGTGACTTGACTTGTGTTTTAAATTAAGGAAGGATGCACTGAAGGAAAATGACTGTCTTGGTTCTCAATGTGAAACAAATGCCACTCACCTCTTTTCTTTTTTTTAATCTCCTCATTATTTTTTAAATTGAATCATCATGAGATAGACCATTACAAAGCTTTTCATTATTGGGTTTCAGTCATACAGTGTTCCAGCACCCATCCCTTCACCAGTGCACATCTCCCAACACCAATGTCCCCAGATTCCCTTCCTGACGCCAGCCTGCCTCTATGGTAGGCACTTCTCTCTCTCTCTCTCACTCTCTCACTCTCTCTCTTTCTCTTTCTCACTCTTATTGTCTCGCCTCACTCTCGCCTTTGCATTGTGGTTGCAGTACAGAAGGGTTATTATGTATATCTCTTTACCTGCTTTCAGTATCAGATGTTAGGAAAAATGAAGTCATGAAATTTGCTTTATAAATGATTGGATGGACATGGAGAGCATCATGCTGAGCGAAATGAGTCAGAAGGAGAACAGATATAGAATGACTGCATTCATCTGTGGGATATAAAAACATAATGTGAGACTAATATCTGAAGCCAGGGAGAACAGGAACCAGAAGGACTTGCCAATGGTTGTGATCACCACAAGAGTGTGGGGAGTGGAGAGCGGATGAGATAGAGAAGGGAACACTTACCTCTTATATGGAAAAGTGAGAGGATTCAGTAGAGCTCGTGGGTGTGTGACCCCAGAGGGGGTGCCCTGCTGTTGATAGGCAAAACCATCAGCCCAAAACAGACTTCTGCCACCAGAGACCCCACACCATCTCCCCACATCCGGCTGTGCCTGTGCCAGGAAGACCATCCCACAACATCCCTTCGGGCTGAGAGATTGCTGGAATAGAGGCGAAACTCTCCGACATTTCGTTTACAGCAGAGGCTTATGTTTCAACCATGTCTGCTTTTCCAAGTCTACCCATGCCATGTCTACAGCCATGGTCAAACCCAGCGAAAGCTGGTAACAAGTCAATCATGCCCACTAGTCATGCCCACTAGCTTCTCTCTGAATAACGCAGGTCAGTTTAGCAAATTTCTAACTTTTCGTTTGTTAGTTCCTCCCTTATGGAACTTGAGCATGAAGATCATAATTCTAAGAAATTGTTGACTAACAGAAGTGGCCATGACTCAACATCCCAGTTCTTTGTTAACGATGGAAAGTATTTGGAAACCTTGGTAGTCAATGGACCTAGTGTGAAAAGAGGGTTTGGGTGAGAGTGAGTCATGCCTGAAAAGTCCTACCAGGCTCATGAATAATCACTTGCTCCTTTTTCAGACTGACTCCCCTTCTCTGTTAGATTTTCTTACCTAGACCCCCAAGTCGACGCAATAAGCACCAGATGCAGCCATGTCTCCTCAATTACCAGACGCTGGTTTTAGTAGATTCAGAGAGAAGTCAGTAGGATGTAGTGGTACCCAAGCGGAGAGTTTTATGTTCTTCAAGCTGGCTGATTTGCCTAGGCTTCTGGCATCAGGCTTTACTGATCCAATGAATGTAATTATGAAGCGTAAGTATGGAACAAGAGAGTCCACTGAACAACTCTGCTGGGAAGTATTTCCTGAGTGCCTCGATGATCTAGTGAGTACTGTCCACCATGTAGGATATGTGGTAAGTTGGAGTTAGAAGCCAAAGGAGATCATGGGGAATCTTATAAGTGAATGATGTTAATACAGTAATGGAAGTAATTTTGAGGGAAAAATCCAAGATTTTGATTAGACAAAATTTGGATACTGATATAGAATTATAGACTTCCTCCCTTTGCTCCTCTTTCTCCCTTCCTTGCTGAAATTAGCTCACACATAAACTTTAACTCAGAAAAAATATAATAACTATAGCAATAATCATGAATAGAACTTATTCTATGCCAGACATATTCGGTTTTTGAGAGAGATCCGAAACTATATGATAAACAGTGCAACCGCCATCCCTGTTTCAGAGATGAGAACCAGAGCTAAGGAGAAGAGAACAACTATGGCTCCATTCATTGAGTGGCACTGGGGTTGACTTACACACACACACACACGTCAGAGACTTCTCCACACTGCAGGAGCTGAGGGTGTATGATTGGAGACAGACAGCTAAGCTTACACAAAGTTGTGCACAAATTATAAAACTCATATTCAATAATGTATAATAAAATGGAAAACTTCAAGTTGGTTGCAACAAATATGGTAGGTATTGATACCCACAACATATTATCTCAGGTTTGGCAGAGGGTATGTGTATAAATGGTTTGTGAGCAATGCAACTGGAGAGAATAAGAATATAGATAAAATATGGGGCCGGAGTGATAGCCCAGCGGGTAGGGCGTTTGCCTTGCACGTGGCCGGCCTGTGCTGGCCCAGGTTCGATCCCCGGCATCCCATATGGTCCCCCGAGCACCACCAGGAGTAATTCCTGAGTGCAGAGCCAGGAGTAACCCCTGATCGCTGTCCCGTGTGACCCAAAAAAGCAAAAAAAAAAAAAAGAATATGGATAAAATAAATGCAGAGAAGTCTGACGCGATTGTTGCCTCACTCACACATCAATCAACCTGCACACCTTGTTCTTTGCCAAACAGTGTCAAAACAGGCTGATAAACTGCCTGTAACTTATTCTTTAATGCCTCAGTTGATCTAAAATAAATTTCATCAATAGCTCGCTAACAAATTAGTATTAACTGAAAGGGAAATAGGTTATGTTATTTCCTAAAAGAAAAGGAAAATAATTGCCCACAGCAATAAATAAAGGGAATCTAAGAAAGAACAACAAGCAGTTAATTGTATCCGTATGTGCTCATTAATTTTCCTAAGGGAGACAGGGTCTTCCCAGACTCACGGGCTGCTGTTTATGAGCTTTGGCAGCTGGTTTTCCCTGAAATTCCCCTCTGGAGAATTGGGAATTCTTCTTAAGATAATGGCATACAAATGGTCAGTGGATAGAACCCTTGGGTCTTCTTGCCAGAGGTTCTGAAATTGCATTACAGTGCCCATAGTAACGGGCCAATAAATATTTAGTGGATGAATGTGTTCACGATATCAGTGCTTGGGAGAGCAAGTGCGTTCAGTCGAAGGCGGGACTCCATTTCAACACACATTTCTTGGCTTCTCAGGCAAACTCTTCTTTCTAGAGAAGCTTCAGCAACTGACACAAACCAAGGGATGCCCGCCGCGTGCACACATACACACACATACACCAACACATACACACATGCACACACAGGAACACACACATGCACACACATACATGCTTACACATGTGTGTACACGCACATGCTCATGCACACACACACACCAGGTGCCCCTCACACTCCATTAGGTGTCGCAGGAGTCACCATCTGGTTTGATTTTTCTTTGGGCCACACCCAACATGCTCAGGCTTACTCCTGCCTCTGTGCCCAGGGTTCATGCCTGTAGGGTTCAGGTGAACCCCTGCGCTGTGCCGAGAACAGGACGTGGGTCAGCCACATGCAAGGTACGCACCTTAGTGCTGTGCCGCCTCTCAGGGCCTTATTTATTCTTACTTTTAGTTCTGCCTCCAGAATACAGCTCCTCCCCATGGCACGGGGTTTCCAGGGTTGTGAGTGTGGGAGAGGCCTCCAGCTGCCTGTGAGGAAGAGCCAACGCTGACATTGCCAGCGGAGTCAGGTCCTAGGGGGACGCCCTGAAGAGGCACCTAAGGAAGAGCGATGTGCCCTCGGGAAAGAGGTGACACTGCAGTGTGTAGGGGCCAGCGCATGAGACGGTCACTCAGCACAGAGCTTGTGCAGAGCCGAAGACAGGAGCACTGAGGAGAGAGCACCTGCTCGAGCTCCCTGAGTTTCTGGACACCAAAGGGAAGCACAGTCCGCACACACAGGGCTCCGAGGTGGGGCTGGGGTTTACCGAGTTTGGGCTCGGGCGTCCAGATTTCGTTTCAAAATTGTAAAACTTGAAAGATAGGAGTTTCTCTTTTATGCAGTGCCTTTATGAGGATGTGGAAAATCTGAGCAGAATGTCAGGGAAGGAGACAGCTATCAGTTGCTCAGCCAAGCCAGCTAGCGGGTTCCCATTGACAGCCTTGAGGACAGCTAGTGGGTTCCCCTTGACAGCCTGGGGGTCAGCTAGTGGGTTCCCATTGACCTTAACCCCTGCATTATCTCTCCAGCCCCTGGGGTCCCTATTCTGGGATCTGGGAGACTGAATGTTGAGGGGGGAGAGGGAAAGAGAGGATGAGAGAAACAGAGGGAGAGGGAGAGAGAGGGAGAGAGAAAGAGAAGGGAAAAGAGAGAAAGAGAGAGAGGAAGAGAGAGAGGAAGAGAGAAAGGGGAGAGAGAGGGTAGAGAGAGGGAGATAGAAAGAGAGAGGAAGATAGAAAGGGGAAGAGAGAGGGAGAGAGAGGGAGAGAGAGAGAGTGAGGCGGACAGATGGTGGTCGGGGCCAGGACATCTGCACCCGCCCTTGGCGCTGCCAAGGCTTTCCATTTTGCCAGATTTGTTTCATGAATGAAATTCTTGACGTTTTCTCAGAAGCAATGAGCCCACGTGCAGGAGAGCCCACAAGACGTGGTCCAGATGTGCAATGCTCTGCTGGGGCTGGTCAGAGTCGGGGAGACCCTGCTGGAGCTGCCCTCCCTGACCCCAAAATTTGGTCTGCAGTGAGCAGGCACTACACCACACATTGGGTAGATTCTATTCTATGCCTGCACCTCACATTGGGTGGATTCTGCTCCTGCACTGCACAGTGGGTGGGTTCTATTTTCTGCCTAACTGATGTTGGGTGGATTCTATTCTGTCTATACTTCACATCAGATGGATTCTATTCTCTATGTACACTGCACAGTGGGTGGATTCTAATCTCTGTCTATACTTCACATCAGATGGATTCTATTCTCTGTCTGCATTGTACATCGTGTGGATTCTATTCTCTGTCTATACTGCACAGTGGGTGGGTTCTATTCTGTCTGCACTGCACAATGGGTGGGTTCTATTCTTTGCCCACATAGCTGGTGTTCTCTGTACCATGCACACTCGTGGTCTTCGTTCGCATGCTCTATCTTCTCTTGCTGGCTAGTGTCTAGCTGTCTATTCTCTAGGAGCTGAGGATGAGAGGAAAGGTCTTGGCTCTCTCCTGGAGTTCAGAGAGGAGCTGGTCCCAACGAGCCATGACTTTCTCACCTCATGGACCTGAGCGACTTCCTTTCCCTCAACCTCTGACTTAGCTGCGTCCCCTCACCCCTAACCCCAGCCTGGCCGAGTAAAGCTCCAAACACTATCAGGCAGAAAAGGGTCCCCTAGCTTTCCGCGAGTCTGACCTCAATAGAAAGGCTTCCTTGTCCAAATGTATTGGAAGAATTCATGACTCTTTAGGGAAATAGAAAAAATATCATGGATCCCACTTTCTTCAAGGGAAACTTTCCTGGGTGCCTGAGAACACTTGTGGTATCACATGCTCCTTTAGGGAAGGAACAAGGCTTGTGAGAACATCCTGCATTTAGCCTTCTGTTATTTTTATTAATTTTGTTCACCCCGTCAGTGCTCAGGATTCACTCCTGACTCTCTGCTCAGGGATTACTCCTGACAGCATTAAGGGGATGGTAGGTGGTGCTGGGGATTAAACCCCGGTCGACCATGCGTGCAGAGCAAGCCCCTCCATGCTGTAGTTTTTTCTCTGAGCCCTGCTCATCTGTTTTGGTCCATCCTTCGACTCATTCTGACACAGGCTAGCCATGCCCGCACAGTGTGCTTTCTATACGTGAAGTGACAGACTGGAGTTTTGTGCGCATACATGCAGATCACTCCCTGCCCCAAGCTGATCTTTAATTGACGTTAAACAAATGGATGTTGAATGATGCTCAAAACCAAGAAAGCTGGACCAGAGAGCAGAGCGTCGGAGGAGCCCATGGGCTCTTGACGATCAAAGGAAAGGAATAAGATCAGAGGAAACATGCCTGCTCACTCTTCTCTTCCCACCGTGGAGAAAGAGGGTCTTAACCATACTCATTCCACAGCAGGAGAGACTCACCAGACAGGACCATCTACGGTCCAGTAGCTGATCCCCTCGGATCAGGAGCAGGCCTGAATGGGGGGTGACAGAAGTCATGGACCCCTGAGGGGTTTGGGTCAGTCCCATCAACAGTGAGGGTTATTGATCCTTGGGGGCACACAGGCTTGCGTTTGGGCACCGACAGCCCATGTTGGAGTGGGCGACTACTATCACGTGATGGCACTGAGCGGGAAGCGAGAACGCACTAGGCCCCTCTAGAGAGAGGCTAGAGGAAGCGCTTCACACCATCAAGAGCCTGTGATCTTATTCTTTTGTCCATTGGTCTGGGGAAACAGCCAGGGACCCCACCATATCCCAGTATTTGTTTGGGACTCCGTTGAGCCCCAACATCCTTCCTTGTTCTCCTTGAGGAAGACGGTACTTGCAAGGAAGTGGCTTTGATTCCCAGGACTGGGAGCCCAGGTCTACATCTCCCACAAATTCCCTGTGGGCTAGAACTTGGAGTCGTTTGGGCCATATGGATAGTAGAGCAGGTAGGGCGTTGACTTGCACACCGCCAACCCGGGTTTGATCTCCAGCATCCCATACGGTCCTTTAAGCTCGCCAGGAGTGATCCCTGAGTGCAGAGCCAGGAGTAAGCTCTGAACACTCCTGGGTGTGGCCACCCCCTCTCCACCCCACCCACAAAGTTAGAACTTGGAGCTGGCAGGAGTGACAGTGGGAGAGCATGGGCAGAATCTGGCTTCGCACCCAGCTCTCACCGGTGCACTGCTACCATGAGCGACGGGGCCAGTTCCTGCCGAGCGGCGATCTTGGTGCCTCTCTCTCCATGCTTGTTTTGAATGGAGAATACTCTTTCCCACTCCATTTTAAAAAGCCAGTTTAAAAACACAAACAGGGGCTTTTAGCAACTGTTCTCTGAGTATTAAAGGATTAGAAAACAGCAGCATAAAAACACTGAATGTCAGGAGCAAAACCGTCATCTTTCCTGACACAAAGCCAGGGGGACCCCTAATGGAGTAGTCCCTGTTAGGAAGCCAGAGGCACTTCTCTCTCTCTCTCTCTCTCTCTCTCTCTCTCTCTCTCTCTCTCTGCGTCCTTTACACTCACTGGAAATGTGCAAACAGGATGTTTCCGCATATGTTTTTACACTTTTTTTCCTCATCTGTAAAGATGCCTAATGGGAGAAAAATATGTTTCTTTGCAGGAGAACAAAGATGCCATTAACATCACTCACAGGGCGTTTCTTGTTAAAGGAGGTTGGATTGACTAGACAGAGATTGACCCTCTGTAATGGCTAACGGTAGCTTGGCTATAATATATGCCCAAGAAACCCTGTCCCTAATTAATGCCCAGGGCAGAGTCGACAGCTCAGATATGATTCTCCCTCAGTCCTAATTTATTGTATTGGTTTTGGGGTGATAAGAACACTTCTTAGCAGCCCACCCCTACCAGTGTTAGAACGTTCTGCAGAGTTCTCAGTGGTGCTCTCCTAGGAAGACTCACGTCCGCTTACTGGCATGCAGAATCCTTCTCTTGCCCTTATCATTCTCCTCTCAAAGTGCTCCCAGACTAGCACCATCCCCAAATTAACAGACACAGCGTTTCTGAACTGTGACTCAGGGTTCTTGTCAGTTCTGCTGTCGCTATCATCAATCGGCGTCATGGTTCCTCCCATTGTCTTCTGTAAAAACCTGGCATGGCGTTGCTGGGCGCTCACTTCCCACCCTGGCATGGCGTTGCTGGGCGCTCACTTCCCACCCTAGCACGGCATTGCTGGGCACTCACTTCCCACCCGACATGGCGTTGCTGGGCACTCACTTCCCGCCCTGACACGGTGTTGCTGGACACTCACTTCCCACCCTGGCATGGCGTTGCTGGGCACTCACTTCCCACCCTGGCACAGTGTTGCTAGATGCTCACTTCCCAGTGCGGAGCTCTTCCTCTCTTGCTGTGGAGGGGCTTTATGTTCCCTCCATTCCCCTTGCTCTGTGACATCCCTTCTTTAACTCTGAGCAGATTCCAGGCAAAACCCTGTCCGTTGATTCCTACATTCCTGGCCCCTGTTTGAATGCTTTCCTCATGGCGTGGGGGCACAGTGCTGGGGCCCGCATAGAGGTCAGAGGGTAGATCTCAGACATGGTCATGACTTAGTTTTAGCCATCTGATTATTACAAGCGTTAGGAGAAAAAATTGACAAGAGTATTTGAACAAATGAAATCATGGAGACCAACTAGATCTTCTCAGAGTCAAGGAGGAATGAGTGAGGCCTTGTGCCGATCAGGAAGGGCCCATCTTGACCACTCGGTGTTTCCCTGGAAGGCTACGTGCTAGGCATAACTAGAGTTTCTGGTGATCAGAAAGGGAGCAACGTGCAAAGGTGAAATGGGAAGAATTTCGGTTCTCTGTCCCATTACTCAGGGTCAGCACTGGGGGGGGTGTCTTTTGAAGTGCTCTGTTGCTGTGTAAAAAGGAGCCCTGGGTCTATGGATGTATAGAGGGGGGATGGTGTGTGTGTGTGTGTGTGTGTGTGTGTGTGTGTGTGTGCCTATGTGTGTGTCTGTGAGTGTGTGCGAATGTGTGAGTGGGTGTCTGTGTTGTGTGTCTGTGTTTGTGTGAGTGTGTGTGTGTGTGTGTCTGTAAGTATGCTCCCATATTCCCCACTGGCCTAGGTTTCATTGCCTTAAGTTGGTATTGCCCGTTGTAAAATTGTTTGGTTCTGAAGTGACGCCACGTTGTGTAAATGCTACCCTTAGACAGACTTCATTTGCCTACACTCATTTCCTTTGAGGCCAAGCCAAGATTTGGAAAATAAAATTTTGGAAGGACTAAAATAGCAGTGTGTTAAATTAGAAAAACATGAACAGAGAGGAGCTAGATGTTGCCTTTAATATATAATTTTAATGCTTCCTCTACTGAAGAATTAGGAGGAAAAGAAAAGAATGCAAAGAAGGGGCTGCAAAACTTTCTAGCCAGCTTCTCTCACATCTTGAACCCTAGGATTCGACTTTCTGGAAGTTCTGATGAAGAAGCTCTGGTCAGGTTGACTTGTCTTTCTCCCTTGTTACATGAGATAGTGACCGTGCCTGAATGCGGCCACGTGGCATTTGAATAAATCTGCTCGGGGTTGGAGTAATATTAGGCGAATGGTGGAATAGATTTTCCTTGGAATAGATTTTTTTTTAGACCTTCCTCCTATGTGGGCTCCACCTGGAGAAGAAGCTATAGACAGTGGGATGTAATTAAGGGCTTTCTGTCATAATTAACTGATGGTCACAGGTATGGAGACACATTAGAGCCCCACGGGACTCTGGCTTGGGTATTTCTCAATGGAGCTGCCTACTGCCTGCTTATTCCAGGTGAGGGTCTTTGACACAAGGTTGACCTCCACCCCAACACAAGGGCAATTTTGCCTCTGACCAATCTGATTGACCAAGGCTAAGAACAAGTTTGCTGACTGAAACTTAGTAAAAAAGAACTGCGTGTACCTGGCCTTCAGGCTCCTGGACGGCCCCGCTGGACTCGGGACCCTTCACTGAGATCCATCTCCTTTTCCACCTTTTCTCTGAATCATTGTATCCCATCCTTGTCGGGGAACACTGCTGCTGAGTGGGGTGTACCTGTGTTTTCGAACAATATTGGGGAGCAGGATCGAATCCCCTTCTGCCCCAAGGGGACCGGCGGATAGACAAAGACTGGTGAATCCAGCAAATATTCAAAAGGCTTTTGCTCACACAAGTTCTGGCAGTACAATCCAAGGACAGGAAAACCCCAAACTTCCAGTTCCTTGCTGGGCCCATGCCATGTGCTTGGGTTAGAATCCTCAAGCCAAGATGGCCGCTGGACACTGAGCCATGTGCTTAGTCCCAAAGAGCAGATAGGCAGAAAGGAATTCAAATGGGCAAAGAGCTGAGCTGGCGGAGAGAGAGGAGAAAGCTTCCTTAGCCCACCCTACCCCGCACACTCGTCCCACAACAATGGGTCTCAGTCAGGGCCTACAGCTCTCCTGCAGGCACGTTGTAGAGATGGGAGAAGGGCATTTAAGATGACATGTACTCAGGATTAATACAAAAGTCGTATATCTATACCACGAATATTCTACAGCTAGGTATATATTTCTTCAAACTTCCACAAGATCCTTATCTTTACTTCAGTGTTGTTTTGGGTACTAGTCTTAGAATTATTGAGAGTCACGCTGGCTTGCCAGGAAGCAAACAGCATTTCTCTCCAATTTAATTCTGGTTATTTTATTTAAAAGAGGGTCCAACATAGCCAGAAAAACTCTGGTAGAGTTATCCTATCCCAACGGGGATCTGTGGTAGTATGAGAGGAAATATTTATACCAGCTAACATAGAATTCAAGGTAAGAATATTCCGCCACAGAGAGTCACAGATCCAGACTGTTTTTCTGCCCTCTGTCTCCAATGTGACCTGCAGGAGATAGCTCCAGGCAAGATGCAGAGGCTCTGGGCAGTCGTGACCAGGGTGTATACTCCAACACATCCTAAATGTTGGGATTTCTTTTTTTTTTTGGGGGTCACACCTGGTGATGCTCAAGGGCTACTCCTGGCTGTGCACTCAGGAATTACTCCTAGGGGTACTCGGGGGACCGTATGCCAGGGATAAAACCTAGGTCAGCTGTTTGCAAGGCAAACACCCTAACCACTGTAATATCACGCCAGCCCTCCTGAATGTTGGGATTCTGGGCACCAATGCCCTGCATCTCCGTCGTCTTCTTTCTTCCAGTCTCTGTCTCTGTCTTTGTCTCTGTCTCTCTCTGTCTCTCTGTCTCTCTCTCTCTCTGGCCGATGTGCTCTGCTTTTTCCATACCATGGCATGAGCAGGCTGTGTCTTCCTTTTGTGGGGAGAGGGCCACAGCAAGTCACAGACCCTTCTTTGTCCTCGTCCTCATATCCATGGTACTGTGGTCACTTGCACGATACATCCAGGCTTCAAAGCTGGGGGAATAGCCTAGCCTGATCCACACACATGGCAGGAGCTGGGTGCTCCCATGGTGGGTCAGCTGTCTATCAGGCAGGAGAACGTGTGAAAGCATGCCCCAGTTCACGGCAGTGTCAGGATGGGTGGGATGCAGCCACTTCTGCTTGGTTCTGGGTGAGGGCAAAGTAAGGGGAGGTTTTGCTCTGGGCTATAGTGAGATGAGAGCATAGAGGTAGTGAGTGGTCTAAGACCCCATTGGCTTCCTGTTGGATGAGAGTTGGTAAGGTGCCATTGGCTTCCTGTTGGATGAGAGTTTTTGTGAGGTACCATTGGCTTCTTGTTGCGGGTTCTGTGTTGTGAGGTTACGACCCAGACCTCCTCACACTTCTTCCTTCTATTTTCCCCTGCGGGTTTGCTGTCACTCTCTGGGACTGGCGGAAACTGAAGATGGGTTTGGGAATCCAGTTCTCCAGATGCCTCCTCTGCCTTCAGGATGAGCTTCTGCTCTCCTTGCCCCAGCTCTGGGAGAGACTCATTGTCCTTAGTCTGGGCCAATCCCACAGCAGACCCAGGCTTTGCCGAAATTGAAGTCGGGGCAGTTCTCTTTATCAATAATGCAATATTTGGATGGACCACAGGGATCACGCAACAGAAGGAATCTTCCAGACCCTTCTATGCTGATTCTATTCCTGAGTGGTGAGAGCTTCTCAGAGTATCCACCTGCGTGGAGGGAGCCCAAAGCTTTGCTGGATCTTTGACGGAAGTGTCAGTACCATCCCCACATACATTCATCTTTTTGTCAAATTTCACGTTAGTTTTAAAGTCAAGCCTATAGGATCCACTGCTCTACCAAATCTAGTTACTTGTGGCTAGAAATTTGTTTTGATCTCATGATAAGAAGTGTGGATTAGCTGCTACCCATGAGCCAGACCTGTTGGGATAGTCCTCCTATGTCATGGGCAACCGCGGCACTCAAGGGGATTCATAAACACCACAGGCTGAACAGCGATGCGTTTTGTGGGGTGACTTTGCTTAGGATTTATGTGTTTCTGCTCAGTTTCATAAAATGGCTTTGGTCTCTTGCCATTTGCCACATCAGAATATCCCAACTTTTCTGTAGCTACAGAAAGAAAAACATGAAACCAAAAACAACCCCTCGTACACACCAGTCTAAAGTTCTGTTCTTTTTATAGCAACGTAGAGGCGGGCGTATTAAATTACTGTGCCTCGTTCTGCCAGTATTTGCCTTTTTTGAATGTCCTAGTTATAAAGCCACCCAGGCTGTTCCCCACCCAATGGCAAGTCAAAGATCCTGCGTAAGGAGCCCCCACCCTACCCCAAGACACGTTAACTCAGGCAGCTCTGGACACACCTCATATGCGTAGGAAGGCCGATAGGAGACGGCACAGCTGGGAATGAAGCCGGGCAAGGGTGCAGAACTGACACCCCCAGAGCCGGGCCAAGTGCCTGGAGTTGTGGCATGATGGATGCCTGGCTCTGCCTCCTCGCCTGTACCCGGACCCTAGACCTCACTCTGCTACTGCAAAGCTCTTGCTCACCCCTTGGAAGTCCCAGAGTGGGGGGCTGGGGCATCAATTCCTCAGGCAGAGCTCAGTCACTCTTTGCTCCCCCAGGGCCGGTGAGCTGAGTGCAACTGGGGCCCAGGGCTGGGGTCCACAGAGTGGCTCCAGCCCTTCAGCTCTCTGCATGTTCCACTTCGTTCTTTTGCTTTCTGTATCTCGCGGTGGGTGATTTGTGCTTAGCTTTCCTTGGAGCCATCCCTTGGGGCCCTGCTTTTGCTAAAAAGAAAAAAAGATTCTCTGCAAAGTATCTCCCTCTCCCCCTCCTCGGCACACATTTGTTCTGGCCCTTCCTTGTTTTCTCCAGTTTCCTCCCGCCCGTGAATGAACGACTCGATGTTCTGCATCAGTCTGCCTTATTCCATGCTTTGAGGACATTTAAAAAATTTTTTAAAAATTATTATTTTTTAATTGAATCACCATGAGACAGAACACCATTAGAAAGTTCTTCATGATCGGGTTTCAGTCATACAGGCTCAAGCACCCGTCCCTCCACCAGGGCACATTTCCCAGCATCAATGTACCTGGTTTCCCTCCCTCCACTAAGCCTGAACTCTCTCTCTCTCTCTCTCTCTCTCTCTCTCTCTCTCTCTCTCTCTCCCCCTCTCTCTCTCCTTTTGTGCGTTGTGGTTTTCGATACAGACACTGAAGCGTCATCCTGTATATCCCTTACCTACTTTCATTAGCTTTGAGGACAGTTTTAAGAAGCGAATGAAAGATGTGTGCCCCCTCCCTCTCCTCCGTTATCTCTCACTTTTGGAAGTTTCCTTTTTTTCTTCCCTAAATCAATCTCAATTAACTTTGATTCTTTCTTTAGAAAAACATGTGCTGAGTAATGCTTTGCCAGATGTGGGGCTGGACTCCCGTCCTCTTCCCAACACACACAGAAGCCTGTTTCCCTTCTGCTGTTTCAGCCCGTCTTTAGACAAAAAAACCCAGGATCCTTCAATTGTGCTTGTGGGGATATCCAGCTCGGTCGGGGGAGAGACACCGATAGCATTTGTTGCTCTTGTTGTGACAACGCAATGGTCCTTTTCATGTCTGATGTGGAACGTAGCCCGTCCCCTCTGTGGAACCTGGGTGCATGCTTCTCTTCGGTGGTAGCCAGAACCATCATGAACAGAGCCTGGGGTTAGCTGGCAGGAAGGGGGCGGTCAGCAGCCCTGTTTTCCGCTCCCTGTATAAATCCACAAAGCCTGCTATGGGAGAGACTGGCTTGTCTTGCAAAAAAAATTGTCGAGGCTGTTATTCACTTTCCTTTCTCCTTTCTCCCTTCTTCTTTTTATTATTTGGCTTAGGTGCCATCCCTGGCAGTGGTCAGGGGTTACTTTTGGCTCTGTGCTCTGAGATAGCCCTGGTGGGGCTCAGGAGACCCCCTTGGGGGTACTGGGGATCGAGCCATGCCATGTAACACTTTAACTGGCTAGTGTCTCTCTGGTCCCTGTTTGTGTCTTCTGCCCGCCTGACTTTAAAGCTGGCATTGTCTACCCTTTTGTAACTGCCAGCTATTCCCCCTCCCCACCTCCTCCAAGAAGTACCTTGAGTATTTGTAGAAACTTCAAAGTAGGCGGTTACAATTTGGCAGCTCCATCATACAATTGCCTGCATACTTGAGAGTGGCCGGGAGAAGCAGCCTTGAAGACAGTGCTCGCGCAAAACGGAATATGTGCCAGGGGTGTGGCTTGGCAGCACAAGATGCTGCGTGTGTGGGTTCTGGAGCCTCACTGAGCACCACACACATGCACACAGCATGCAGAGTACACACACACACAGAGCTGTGACATTGCAGGACAGTGACCCACAGCTGGGCTGTAGGATCCTGTTGTACTCATGGGTAGTGCATACCACTTTCTGATGATCAAGTATCAGCGTCGAAGCTGTGCAGTTGAGGCAGCTCCATCACTCGACGCCAGCCACTGCTCTGAGCGCGGAAACCTTAAGCTTGTTCCTTGTGGCGCTAGCTCGTCCCTGCTGTCTGCTGAGTCAGGTCAGCAAGTTTTCATCCTGGGGATACGAGGAAAACAGCTGGACTCTGGGTTGAGATGGCGATGGGGTGGGGAGGGAGTGGCAGGGTCTGCGTTGGATTGGGAGGTGTATTGTGAAACTGTGTGAAACGGTGTGTGAAACAGTGTGTGAAACAGTGTGTGAAATGGCGTGTGAAACAGTGTATGTCCCCTAAAGTTTCTGACCCTTCTGGCAGGACAGAGTCTCTACTAGGATGCTCGCACCACCCAGGGCAAGTGAATTTCCTTCCACAAAGAGCCGCGGAAGAGTAAGAAGGAGCATCTGTGCGCTCACAGCCCAGATCAGAGCAAGCACATTGTGAGGGGCCGGGGCAGAGGCGCACACACACACCTGTTCTGTCTGACTGTCTGCCACGCCTCACCTGGCTCAGGGCAGGGGTGAACTGTCCAGAGCTCAGGTTTTCTCCCCGGAAGTTGAGACGCTTGGGAAGCAAGATCTATCTGTTTCTTTCCAGCTGCAACTTTTCCTTTAGAAGAAGGTGGTGACCAGCCAGCCTCTGTCTTAGTACTGAGTAACTGTCCAGGGGACTCCAGCAGTGAGGTGTGAGCGACTGAGCCCGACGACGGGGCCTTAGGGAATGTTCTGTGTTTCTGTCCTGAAGCCACAGGGGTGCCTCCTGCTCAGGCGGGTGACTGCTTCCTCCCGGGGCAGTTGAGATTTCAGATTCAGGCCTGGAGTGATGGTGCGGTGGGGGAGGGGGCTTGACTCGCATAAAGCCAACCTGGCTTTGAGCCATAGCACCCCACATGGCCTCCCAAGCCCACCAGCAGTGATTCCTGAGCACAGAGCCAGGAGTAAGCTCTTAACACTGCTGGGTGTGCCTCCCGTCAAACAAACAAACAAACAAACAAAAACTCCAAGAGACCTTTGTTGATTTGTCTGTAGAAGCAAAGCCTAGGTGGAGGCTGGCTACTTGATTGAATTCATAGCCAGAGAGACTAGCAATGGGAAATTCCTTTTGTGTCTTAGCAAATAGGGCCAAAGAGCCAAGCGATTTCTTGCATAAGCAAGGAAGGAGAAAGATCTAGAGAGTGATGCAGAGATTCCAAACAGCCTTTGTGGCATCTGAATAAGTCAAGACTTTGGGGGAGTAGAGTTTGGGAGGGGGTTTCAGCGATCATCCAGATGTTCACCAGCATTTCAAACCCCTCTTGAAACGATCTCACATCCAAGAGGAAAAATTCAGACTTTTCATGGCTGTCGAGACTGTGCTGTCTCTCTCCACGTCTCCTTCCTCGCCCGGCCTCTTCCATGCCGGCTCCTGGGAGCGTGGCCCCTTTCTCCAGATGCCGAGGTGTGAGCATTGGCATTCTGGTTTGAAATCCTCACGGCCGTTCTGTCGGCTGTCTGCCTGCATTAGGGATTGCATTTGTCACGTAATGACATATGTAATTGGATGTCTTCTCAGACCTTTGAAATTCAACTTCCTTGAGTGGAGATTAAAGTGGGGGATCCACACGGCCGGCCTGCAGGCAACGCCAGGGAGCTGCAGTTCAGAGTCCGGCAGAAAAGTTTTCAGGGCTAACGCTTGGGGAAGCAAAGCAGAGCAGAGAACATTCACATGTTTTCTTCCGAGAGGCCGTGAGTGTGCCCTCCGGAGGGGTCCCAGTAGGAACCACCGTCCAGCAGGTCTGTGAGGGAGTGCGGCCCCCTGGCCTCCTGTCCTGACTGTGTGTGTGTCCGCTTGTGCAGGAAGCACTCTCGGTGGTTAGCGAGGACCAGTCGCTGTTCGAGTGTGCCTACGGGACGCCCGCAGCTGCCCAAGGCCGACATGACCGCCTCCTCGGCCGGTGACTATGGCCAGACGTCCAAGATGAGCCCCGGGTACCGCCGCAGGACTGGCTGTCCCAAGCGCCTGCCAGGGTCACCATCAAGATGGAATGCAACCCCAGCCAGGTGAACGGCTCCAGGTAAGGAGACAGCTCGCCCGCTTCCCCAGAGATTCTGTCCCCTGACAAACCATGTGGGAACCACGAGCCTTGAGGGGATTGCAAGGACCGATTCAGAAGCGGGGAGACAGGGGAGAGGTCCAGAGGCCAGGGACTTTGTCCTGCCTCCCGGGGATCGGGATGGAGGCGTGAAAGCCCCGATCCTTGGGCCCAAGAACTCTCACTGAAGACTGTATCTAAGTCCATTCTCCGGGTCCCAGCCCCTGGGCCGAGGAGGGCCTGACCCACAGACAGCAGAGTCCAGTCCCAGGGGGTCATTTCTTGGAAAATCCCACTGATTTATGTTTTTCAGGAGAGCTTTGGCATCCAGGGGCTGTGGACAGCTCCTGGGTCAGCCCGGTCTCTCCTCTGCTCTCCCTGTACCCGGCTTCTCGTCCTTCTTGCTCCCAAACCAAGGGAGCCTTGATGTGGCCAGGACTGACCTGGGGTTCTGGGGACCGTCTGTCACTATGTGAACATGCACCCCTGCCACCCCACTGCCTGGCTCCCAAGGCCTCTTGGAACGTTGCTGGGAAGAATCGAGTTGGTTCAGGGATGACTGAACACCCCATGGTGAGGCAGGAGAAAGAGCAGAAAGCTCAGGCCCCGGTCAGGAGAATCCCCTTGAAGATGACATCAGTTGAGATTGTCTAAGAGTGGACGGTGGCTGCAGTGAAGCCTGCCCTGTGTCCCAGCATGGGCGCTGACAGTCTGACCCACTAGGGGAACATTATAGGGACCCTGAAAGGGGATTCATGGCATTCAGACCCCACCAGCAGTTTCCAGTCTCCACCTGCTTTATCTCTGTCCTGTTTTCTAAGTCCGAAAACTGTCACCTTGACTTTGTAGCACCGTGTCAAGGAGGGGACCAGGTCTCAGCATCAGAGCAGAGTTGCCCCCCAGGGGCTGGCTGTGCCCAGGGGAGAGACAAGAGATTTGGAACATCCCTCTCTTCGCTTTCCCGCCTTTCTTCTTGAATGTGTCGTAGCTTTCCCATCTGAGGGGACCCACCAGGGGACTCTAGATGGTCCCCAAAGCACGCCAGGCACCCAGCACTCTGGCCTACCCTCTCATCTCAGAGGGTCGCTCATGGGTCCCACTTGGGTCCAGAGGGGTCTCCCAGAAGCACCATAAATGCTGTTGGTTTTCCTAGTTGGAATCAGGCAATGATTTAGACTTTTTGTCTAGGGAACAACGAAACTCAAATCTCCTCCTCCCACACCCTCCCAGAGTGCTACGATTCACAGAATGTTCCATCAAAGTTTTCATTTCTTAAAAAAATCACACTCTCCCCATTTTATGTATATTATTTAAAAAAAATTCCTCTTGTCTCCCCTTTGTGGTCTTTGTTGCGGCCAGGCACACACAAGGGGTGCAGTGTTCGCACACACATGATCACAATGTGTTGCTTTTGCCGTGGCCCAGGAATCACCAGCAGCATGTGGGGTGGTGCTGGGGGGTCAAACTCTCAGTCTAGGCCTGCAAGGCTAGGATCCCCGAGCCATCCCTGGATACTCCGCCACAGCACTCTCTGCTTTTGGCTCACACCCGGTGATGCTCAGGGAATATGCTCGGGGCTGCACTCAGGAATTACTCCTGGCACACAAAAACATTCTTAAAACAGTTCAAACCTTAAAGCAGATCTTGGTGGTGGAGATTGAATGAGGGCATTTGGGGATCTTTGGCAGTCACCTGAGAGGAGAATTCTGCATAGGTCAAGATCCAAGACCCCAGGTCCTGAGATCCCGAGATCTCATGCTTCCTTGGGGAACAGGGAAGGAGTGGCTGCTCTGGAGAAGGGGTTGGGCTTCAGAACCCCACCCCTGCTCCTGGACTGAATGTCACCTGCTCACCAGGTGGGAAATTTCACCCCTCCTTCCACCACCAAGCACCTTCTAAAGAGATGTAGGTGGCACTAGACATTCCCCCTTTTATTTTATTGATATTTTTAGAAACTGAACTTTTAGGTAATATGGTTGCAAAAGTGTTAATGTTTATGGTTTGTGGCTGGAGCAATAGAACAGCGGGTTTGGCACCCCACATGGTTCCCTGAGCACATCCTGGAGTGATCCCTGAGGGCAGAGCCAGGAGAACACTACTGTGTCCCCAAGCCCTGAATACCACTGTGTCCCCAAACCCCCCAAAAGGGTTAATTTATGGTTTTGGTGTATAGTTATGACACCTCCACCACTACCAAGGCACCCGAGATCTGCCTTCGCTGTGTTCATATTGCCTTTATCCTACCTCTCTCTCTCCCTCTAACCTGAGGTCTGTGATCTAAGGCCAAGGGTTTGTCATCTGTCAATACTGTCTTCTGTCTTGACTGCTTCTACCTAGCCCACAGACCTGGTATTCATCCTTCTCTCCTGAACTTGTTTCGAACTCAGATGATTTGGTGCTTTCCAGTTCAAACTCATTTTTCACAGCAGCATAGTATTCTATCATGTATAGAGTCACCTTCTTTAGCCTCTTTTTAAAAAATCTTTTGTGGAAAGCACCCTGGAGGTACTTAGGGCTTACTCTTGACTTTGTGTTAGGGTTCACTTCTGGGTGTGCTCAGGTGAGCCTATGGAATGTTGGGAATTTGCTGAACAAGTCAGGATCCTTTAGTGGTGCTGTGTGGCTTATTGTAGGTGCGTCCTAGGAGAAGAGCGCCCTCTGCAGTTTGGGTCTTGCTAGAGCAGGAGCCGTCCATGGCACCAGGAGCTGAGCCTAGGTGGTCGGGCAGGGCCCCCATCTTAGATCCCAACCAAAGTGGTGGAAATTTGCAAAAATCTCAGCCCGGGGTGCTGAGCAGAGCTGAAATGAAAGACAAGTGGGGTGAGCCCTATCGTCTGCACCCTAGGGAGCAGGAAAGAGCAGAGAGAGAGGAAGCGCTTTGGGAGCTCAGCGGAAGTCAGGGTGGGTCTGGCGCAGCTGTGGCCGGATCTGAGGATGCAATTCTCAGGCGTTAGTCTTGGGGCAGGCTGGCTGTGTAGACACAGACCTGGATCCTCCCTTTCTTCACTCAGGCCTCAGGTGTTTGCACAATTGAGAAACATCAGCTGGAACCAGCTGTTTTCCTGCTATGCAAGCACAGAGTGCCTTGGAGGTGGGGTGTGGGGTGGTCAGTACCTCCCAGAGGGGCCCCCTGCTAAGAGCCAGGATTTGTTGTGAGGTGTTTAAGGCTGAAGTCACTGTAGCTGTGAGGATAAGTCAGGAAATCTCTCTGTAACAAAATCACCTCCTCTGGGGCGGGCAGGCAGAGTGTGGAGCAGAGTGCTGGCAGGAGCAGGGTGCGGGGTACGGAGCAGGGTGCTTAGCGGAGCAGGGAGCAGAGCAGGGTGCGGGGTGCTGGCATGGAGCAGGGTGCCAACCAGCCACCGGGCAGCGTGCTGTGGTCCTCCACCAGCTGGAGCTGAATGCACGTCCACGGGGGCTGTCCCTGCTTCCTGCTGGGTGGAAACCTCCCAGCTGGGGCCTGCTCTCTGGAGGCAGGGTCAGCAGCACCATGAGAAAGGGCCCTCCGGGATCCCCTGCAGCAGGAGGTGAGAGTGAGAGTCCCTAGGAGTCAGGGTGGGAGTTGCGGGGGAGAGGCAGGTGCGGTGGGTGGGTGCCGGGAGGTCTGTCTGCCTGCCCGCAGCCCTGCCTCCTGGGTGCTGGTTGCGCCCTCCAGTGGACAGTTGGAAACCTCTGGTGGACAGTTGGAAACCTCCAGAGGACAGCGGGAAACCTTCGTCTCGCTCCTCCTTGGAACGCTCTGGACCGCGAGCTTCTGCTCTGTGCGCGTCACCTGGGCAGTTTCATCAGCTTCATCTTCTTTCTTTTGAGCCGCCATCTGCTTTCCTCCTGGCCCCACGTGTAGTGGCAGCGCCAGATGGAAACACATGAAGAAAGAGGTTCGGGGCCAGCGACGTAAGACATTGGCAGGGCACTTGCCTTGCGCAGAGCCAGTCCCCCACCCCATAGGGTCCCTGAGCTCTGCCAGGAGAGAGCCCTGAGTACAAAGCCCTGAGCAAGACCCTGTGTGGCCAAAAAATGAGAGAGAGAGATAAGAGAGATGAGAGAGAGAGAGAGAGAGAGAGCGCTCCTCTTCTGGAGAATCTCATTCTCTCTTGAACACATATCTTTCTCTGTCACCTTTCCTCTCACGTCTCTCTAAATTACCTTCAATAAAACTATTTTCCAAAAGAGAAAAGGCAAGAACACTGAACAAATAAATAAAAAGAGAGAGGGGGCAGGAGATAGAGCTCCACCGGGCTGAGATTTTGCATGCAGGGGGCCTGGGTCTCATCTCCGGTGCATGTGCTCTCCTGAGCACTGCTGCCAGTCACCTTCCGCACTGCAGGGTGTGGCTCTGAAGCGAAAACAAAACTAAAACAAGAGGAAATGTGTGTGTGTGTGTGGAGAGAGAGAGAGAGAGAGAGAGAGAGAGAGACAGACAGACAGACAGACAGAGAGACAGAGACAGAGAGACAGAGACAGGATGGACTAATAGATGCCGAATCAGGCACAACTATGACTCGGTAGGGCTGAAATCTAAAATGAAACACTCCATCTTAGTGACCAGGAGGCTGGATGGCTTCCCAGGGGGTGGAACGCCTGCCGTTCACGCCACCATCCCAATTTGATCCCTGGCACCATCTCGGGTACCCGAGCACCTCCAGGAGTGATCCCTGAGCACAGAGTCAGGAGTCAGCTCTAAGCACTGCCCTATGTGGGCCTGACCCACCTCCACCCAAACCAACAACAACAAACCCCTGTTTCAGAGGTTCAAGTGGCCTCTGTGACTGTGCCAGAAAGTGACCGTGGGCCCCCCCGACTGTCTGCAGAGCAGGGGTTGCATCAGGGGGTCCCAAACTCGCATTTCCCACACACCCCTCAATATCTGCTTGTGTGCACCATCTGCTCTCCGTGGGGCCTCCCTGAGCTTGGACACAGCGTTTATGCTCCACCCTGGTCCGTGGTCTCAGCCTGGCTGGGTTCCCACGCAGAAAAGGATGATGACGCCGGAGCCTTCGCCTCCTCCTGCCTGGCGGGGGATCGCACCGGCAGAGCTGAGCTGTGTCCTGGGGCTGCTCGGGCCCTTCCAAGCAGTGGGTGGTCCGTGGGGGAGCTTGTGGGCCAAGTGCAGGAAAGACCAGTGAGGGGACTTCCCAGAGAGTTCACAGGTTGGTTCTTGGGCTGAAGAAGTGCAGTCGGGGAGAGGGTCCCAGGGAAGTCCTTGCTGTATGCCCAGAACACCCTCTGCCTTAGCGGGCAGTTGCTGTTCCACATGGTAACAGGATGGACCAGCTGCGCTTTGGAGAAGCAGAGCCGTGCTCGTCCTTAGGATGGGGTGACTCTGGACCCGCATTGTAGGACATGGGGGATGCTTGGACCATTTCTTTGTGCTAAGGTTGGGAGGTCCCCAAGTGATGCCCAGACGCTCTGGTCCCAGCAACTGTAATCAGGCTGTGGCAGTTGAATGTAAGGACGTGGTAGGGGGGCCTGGACTCCAGAGCTACCCCCAGCAGTATTCAGGGGATCTCTAGGACTCACCCAGAGGAGGCGAGACTAGGTGGTGCCTGGCATGGCCCCAGGGTCAGTGGTGTCCAGGCCTCTCTGGCCCCTGCTTTGGCAGTTTCGAACTTAAACCTGACGTCTTGTTGGCCGGCTCAAGCTTATCTGTCGCGGCATCTCATGGACAAGAAACAAGCTGAGAAGCCTCCTAAAGGATTTGGGGCTTCATTCTCTCTCTCTCTGAGAAAGGAAAGTGTTTCCGGCAGCTAGAAGAACTCACCTGCCCACTCCACAGGCACTTTGGCGTTTGACGGCCCAGCTCTCTGTCGCGAGCTCACTTTATAGGATCATTTATTTCCCAGCGATGGCTCCCCAGAGGATACAGTCACCACCTTGCCGCTGCAGCTTTCAAGTTCTAGCTCTGCTTTCGCTAATGCCGCTCTGCAGCCGTAACGAGAAACGGAAAGGGGGAAACTTTCAGCCAGCCTTCAAATCTCCTGCAGGACAAAGAGCTGACTGTTGGCGAGTGGGTGGTGGATTTTTAATTAATTTTGTCTTTAGCTGCTTGGGAGAAGGGGGTGGTGGTGGAGGGGATGGGGAACCCCAAATTCCAGGCATAAGAGAGGAATATCGAATGAGGGTAAAAATAACAGCCGGCCGTGAAGACAAACACCCACAGTTTCAGTCGGGCCCTGGGCTTGGGCACGAATCAGTCTCTGGCTCCTGTCAGGGTCTGAAGCAGCTTTTCCACTGCCTGGTTCAGAAACGAGACAGACCCACGCATTCCCCAGCCCCTCCATACAATCCCTCCTTGTCTGGGCCGAAATATGCCTTATGGCAGCGCACGCAGGGTTTCCATGGAGCAGGAGCTCAGGGGCCTGTGCCATCCCTCTGCCTGGGCCCGGAAGGAGCCATGCTGGAAGGGATGTGCTTATACACAGGCTCTGAGGGTCGGGCAAGGCCAGCGTGTGTCCAGGACAGCCTCGCCCTGAGCTGACTTCAGCCACTCTCAGAAGTGCCAAAGAAAGTCTCGTCTTGCTCTCTGCCATGGCTCCATTGTCGAGTTCCCTGAATCAGAATGGGTGCCCACTACACTCGAAACCTGCAGAGCTGGAGAGAGAGGAGAGAGGTCGAGCCGCGTGATTTGCCTGCAGCTGACCCTATTTGATATCCAGCATCCTAGGGTGCCCCCAGGCATCTCTGAGTGCGTGGTCACCTAAACAGTTGATGCAAGTGAGGCAGAAGCCATGGCATTGGTAGGTTTCTGTGTTTGGTCCAGATTTCCAGGTTTTGCAATATTGTCAAGAATGAAAATATTGAATAATAAAGATGCTCAGACTCAGAGTTGAAAAGTAGAAAAGTAGAAAAGTTTATTGGAAAGTAGAAGAGAAAGGCAAAGGAGCTCCCCAGGTGGGGAGGAGCTTAGTATAGGACTAAGTTAAATGGAAGTTTTGTGCTGACCTTTTTAAGGGCTCCTGCATACCTATCGCTTGGCAAGTGCTTGTAGCACAGCAGCCAGAGGAGCGCTGCCATGATGAGCTGCTCTAAACCTTTCCGGGCACTCTCGCCCGTGTCCTAGTCTCCCTAGGCTCCAGGACACCATGACGAGCTGCTCTAAACCTTTCCGGGCACCTCGCCCCGTGTCTAGTCTCCCTAGGCTCCAGGACAGAGTTTATGGTCCTGGAAATCTCTGGGACCTCTGGGACAGGACTTAGGGAATGAAAGTGTCAGGTCAGTGGGGAAAGGCGACAAGGGGAAACTGTGGCTTCCTTCTTCACTGGTATCACTGTCTTCCCGTTCATTGTCAATTTGCTCGAGCGGGCACCAATAATATCTCCATATGACCTGTCTCATGCAAGTAGAGCCCAAGGGCACCTGCTTGCTCCAGGAACATAAAGAGCCTCAAACCATTCCATCAGGTCATGGGAATGAGGTCTTAATTGTTACTGGTATCCGGCATATCAAATACGACACGGGTAGCTTGCCAGGCTCTGCCGTGCGGGTAGCATACCATTCTTCACTGGTAAGAGGAAATAATCTCCCAGGCCTAATTGCCAATTACCTTCATTTCCCGGCCGCGTAGACTCCAGGATTGCCCGTTTTCTTAGTTTCCCTGTCAGCCTAGACTCCAGGCAGTTTCATATTCCCAGGAATGCTGAGATTGAACCTTGGGGCTGGAATGTGTCAGATGGATGGGGAGGAGATGGACCATCTGGAAGAAGGAACTGGGGCTTTCTCTCGCTGGCAAGGGGAAACTGAGGCTTTATCTTTCAAGATCCTGTTGTGCTGTGTTCAGAGTACCCCCCAGTCTGGTCCATGGGGGTCCCTAACACCACAGAGCGTGAGCAGACCTGCTCCTTAGTCCGATCGAACCACGGCTTGGGTGACCCAGAGCCACTGGGTGAGGCCCTGGGTCTCCTGTGTACTTTTTGGGACACCCTTTCCCCAAATACCACTGGGGAGGACAGGTTTGTTCTGATTGGTGGGACAGAGCTGAGGGTCAGCTCAGGCTTCCTGGTCAGAGCAGGGCCATCGTGGCCTCCAGGGCTGAGCAGGTGGTGTGGAGAAGGGCTCTGAGTCCACAGGCACCATGAGAGATCAACACACGAGAGATCTGCCCCTTCCCTGGAGCAGAACTGGCAAAGCCCCCTGCACCCACATTCCGTGCTAGACCCCGAGTGCATTGGGGAGGCTGGGAGCTGGCCCTGCAGATCAGAGGCAGCTGGGTCAATCCCATGATGCGCTGGTCCAGGGAAGACTTGGGTGGCCCCAGGCACATTGGGCTGGACTTGAGGCCGCAGAGAGCAGCTGCCCCAGCTTCTCCCCAGCCCTGTTCCCCAGCGCTGCAGGAACTTGGGGCACGGGGGGCAGGCGGCAGCCGTGGTGTGGGGCTTTCCGAGAGCGTCGGCGGGTGTGGTTTGCTGCCATGAGGCGTCTTATTCCCGTCCCCTGCCCTGAACCTCTCTGAGGCCACAGTGTCGCGAGGGTGCCCCAGAGCGCTGAGTCACCAGTTTCAGGTGGGTGAGCTCAGGGCTGTCGCCCAGGGCCACCCTCAGTGCCATGACGGATAAACGAGCCCATTCACGCTGGAGGAGGCGACAGATCCTCTGCACTCCCAGCCAGTCAGGCGGGGCGGCCCCCGGTGCCGTGTCCATGGACGGCGCCGCATGATGCCCGCTTCCCGGGCAGACGAAAGAGAGAAAATCAATGGTAGATGCTAACTTTCTTTTGCTTTACACAGACTAAGGCCCTCCTCCTCTTCGTTTTTTTCTCCCCCCCCCACATGCCTTTGAGTGTGCACAGAAACAGCTCAAGGGCAGGTTTCTCGGTCTTTCCCCACTTAGCCTGAGAACTGAGGCTCCCGCAGGCCTGCCACATGCCCAGCGTCTGTTCCATCATGCCTCTGTCCTCTCCTCAGCGTCTGTCCCCTCCTTATGCCTCTGTCTCTTTGGGCGCTGAGCTGCCCCGGAATCTTCTCTGCCTGCTGCAACACAGGAACTCCTCGGATCCCCCCACTCCTGTCAGCTTCTTCCCTCCATGTTCAGTAATGTATGTTGGGACCCTCAAGATCTGTGCTGCAAACTGAGGGCAACCCCATGATTTAAAAGAAACCAGATGCCGCAAACATCAGCGTCCACCCAAACGAACGGCATCTTAAAGGCCACTGGGGACGGTCGCCGGGTGCACGCAACTACCCTGTTCCATCCCACCTTTCACAGCTCCCCACAACGGTCCTGTGCTTACTTACTCTGAGCTAGCCCACGGTGTTGGAATTGAGCCTTATTTGGGTCCCTTATGTCCTCTGTGTGAGCACAAGTGGCCCTCGGGTGAGAGTGAAGGGGCCTCCAGGTGCTTGGCCTCGGGTCTCGCTGTCCAGCTTCCGTTTCCCACATCGCACCTGATGGGGGGTGGCTGTACCTGCTGCTCTCCTCTGTGTCTCCTATGCCCTGCTGCTGCAGGGACCACCTCTGTGCAGCTTCAGAGCAGGAGCCCATGTTGGTGTGGGCCACATGTGAGCAGCTGTCGAGTCACTGATGTAGGCACAGACCCTAGCACGAGAGTCTGAAGAACCTGGGGCCACTTCTATGGCATAAGGAAACAGTCTAAACTTCTCTAAGGAAATGAAGCGAATACATTCTAGAACCAGGAGCCATAGCATTTGCCTTTCAAGCAGCCAGCCTGGCTTTGAGCCTGAGCACCCCAAGGCCACCAGGACTGAGCCTTGAATGTAGAGCCAAGAGTAAGCCCTGAGCACCACTGGGTGTGGCTTCCAAGCAAAAACGCTGCAGGTATGCATGTCTCCAAGGCAGCAGATATGCTCAGATATGCTCAATATACCCTTCCGATGCTGAAAATGAAGTATGACTTTAAATGCTACTGCGATACCATTGTCAGAATGAAATACAGAAATGAGAGAGACAGAGAGAGAGTGTGTGCGTATAGGAGCATTATGGAATTCAGAAGACCATATAGAAATCCATATCTCTTTAAACATTTTAATTGATTAATTTTGGGTGTTTATGATACTATTAATAATGCGTTTTTATGGACATAATTGCAGCACAGCTCCCATCCCTGGCGCACACATCTCCTTCATTGTTGCACTCTTAAAATAGCCAAAATATGGAAATAATCAAAACCTTAAGAACTTTGAAGGGGTTTAGACCTCAGTTCTCATATTTCCCCCCTAATCTCTGACTGGTCAGTTTTGCACATGTGAAGACGGGCTGAGAGCAATGTCCGTGTCCACACCTGAGGTGGCTGCGCTGCTCGTCCCCTCTGCCTCCTGACTGTACTGTGGCCTGTTAAGGGTGTGGGAGGGTGTTGGCCTCTGTACAATCCAGCTGGCAGACAGCTTCTTGTCCAGTGAGCCCAGGAAAAGCGTTGCTTCTGCACAGTGCCCCGTTCATTCCTATTCACCACTGTCAACTCTAACCTTCTCTCCTTTGCTTGGGCTAATGGGAACTCAGGGATACATTGATTTGCTACCTAAATAGTTGGCTTCCCCAGACGCTGCTCTCAGGGCTGGAGCACGTGCTTTCCTGCCAGCATTGCCCTTTCCTTTCTGTTCCCGAGAGGAACTGTTCCATTCCACATGTGCCATTTACTCCTCTCCTCTTCCCCAAATTGTGTGAATATTTGGGGAAGGTGAAGGGAATAAAACATATCCCCCCAAACAGCACCTAGATACATAAACCTAACTCTCATTGCAGAAGAAAAGGACACAACCTTCTGCCTACGAAATAGATAGTGTTATGAAAACATTTGACCATTCAGTAGAACATTCTAGAAGGTGGGAGGCTCATGGTAAGGGTTAAAGCCCCAGGAGCACCCACTCAAGTGTGACCATATCTGACTTTTCACCTTGGGTTGACTTAAAGGTCTTTTGATTTGCTCTTTCCCTGCCCTTATCCAGAATTCTGAAAACCTGCAAATCTCCAGACGTTGGTGAGTGCTCCCCACTGTTGGGATGCATCTCGCATCTTGGATGTTGTGCAGATGTGGCGAACCTTGAACTCTTCCAGGTTCCATGGGATTCCTAGATCCACGGGTGGCTCCTTTTCTTTTTAACCTGCAGAGGACCCCACACACAGTTCTCCCCGGCAGCCGAATCCTTTGTACATCCCCACCAACAGTGCAAAGGGTCCTGACTTCTCTACCCCATCACCAACGATTGTTATCACTTAAAAAAAGCGGGTGTCCTCACAGAGACCAAGTGGCAGCTCATTGAAAATTCGGTTTGCACAGGAATTTTGGTATTCCCGTATAAGAGTCTCGGAGAGCTGTACTGGACTCATGAGCCATAAAGAAATCTACTCCAAATGAGAGGATAGAAGCCTTTTATATTCACCACATGATCGCCCATTTTGCAAGCCTATAATAAGCAGCCTTAGAATTTGCAACTGCGACCGCAAAACACACACTAAAGGGCTAAGAATGCGCCATTCAGAAGGACGCCCGTTGTTCTGTGCCTTTTCCCGAATCAGTGTCCGCCCCGTCTTATCGTGCTGGAGCCGAAAGCACCTGCTCCTCCATTGTAGGCACACTCATGGGGCGCAGTGCTGCACCCCTCTGGGGGAAGGGGGCTTCCTCCCCAGTGACAAGCCTGGAAGATGCACAATGAAGGCGTGTGTGGGGCGGGCGGAGGTGGGTCCTGTTCTGTGGCTCTTCCCCTTATCACACCTGGGCAAAGAGCGGAAATGCATTCACAGTGTTCTTCCACATCCCTCTGAGTCACAGCGAGCTCACGGTTCTTTCTTTCATAAACCGCGTCTGTACATACCCCTGAAAAACTGCTTTTTCTACTCCCGCATTGAGTCTCTTTTGACTAGGGCTGCCGGTAGGTGGCTCCTGCCTGCTGCTCTAGGGGTAAGAATGAACAGGCTCCAGGTCTCAGATGAAGTCTAAGGAAGGGAATAGAGTGGGATGATGGGGCCTCCCTTTGATACTGAGCGGACATGGATCAGGAGCTCCTAAGCTTTCAGAAATGAGATCCGAGCTTCGCCACACAAACAGAGCCTGAAGAGGGTGGAGCTTCCCCAAACAGACAGAGCCCAAAAAGAGGGTCACGATTCGTGTCATGCTTCCCCACACAGAGCCCTAGTGAGGGTCCTGGTTCCCCTCACAGGCAGAGCCCTGATAGGGTCGTGGTTTCCCTCACAGGCAGAGCCCTGATAGGATCGTGGTTCCCCTCACAGGCAGATCCCTAAGGAGGGTGGTGCTTGCCCTCACAGCAGAGTCCTGCCTTTTGCTTGGTGGAGGTCTGCTGGGCAGGGCTCCATAGAATCAGGCAGGACTCATATCCCCAGGCTGCTTGTGAATTGGCTTTTGCCTCTGAAGAATGGCACACTCTCACCCTCCTCCTCATGGGAGTACTGCCCAGCAAGTGTCCAGGCAGCAGTACCCGAAGGTGTCTGCTCCACCTGGCCTCTGGCATCCGGCAAGACCCCAGAGGAAGAGCGTGCAGCTCCTGGTAGAACCATGGGCAGAACCAATGAGTCAAAGGCTCTGAGCCCAGCATTTGGAGGGGACTCCGTTCTCTTCTTGAGGTTCCCTTAGATTAATTGAAACAAAACAAACAAACTTGAAATGATTAAAAGTTATGAATCCGTTTTCCCCTTCCAACGAAGCTAAACAAACTAGAGGAAAATATACGATCTCATTGTCCCAAAGTTGCAGTTTGGAAAATAGGGTCTGTCAGTTTTCTGTGAGAAACCTAAGGAGGGACATTTTCCCTTGCTTGGGTGAAAATAAAGTTTTTTTATTAAAAGCTCCCCAGCAGTTCCGTTGCTGGCGGGAAAGACAGTTGGGATAGGGAAGGGAGCCTGTGACAAAGGCAGATGGGTGTGGTCGCTCTGGCCTAGACCTGGAGCGGAAAGGGGAGAGGAGCACGGATGGTGACCTCTAGTGTCTGGATGCAAACCATGATGCCTGGGGGGGGGGAGAAAAAGGAACTTGCCGGCCATAGAGACAGCGTGAGGGAGTGGCAGGGGGGTAAAGGGGTGCATTGTGGTGGCAGGCGTGCACTGGGGAGGGATGAGTGTTGAAACATTGTGTGATTGAAACCCTATCACGACCCGCCTTCTAATGGTACCACCTGGGGATTTGATCAGACAAACACACAAACAAACAAAAGGAAACAGAACAGAAAAAGAAAACTTCCCTTCCTGAAAACTAAAATTGCACATTTCTGGAAGTCTTGGAAAGATGCCATCTACAAGGTCATCCAGCTGCTAGATTTGATGAGGTTCTGTTTTAATTCCAGGAGGGAGTTCTGTGATCCTGTCTGTAGCTCTTATCCTGAGATCTGGAAAATACAACTGTGAAGAATAATGAAGAACAAAAACAAAGAGTTGGACCAAAGAATCTACTGGCCAATGTTTTCCTTCCTATGATTCTATACATCTCTTTGGCTTGTAATTTTATGTGTAATTAACCGCGCTGTGGGAGGAGAAAGAGCTTAGGGTCACCAGTCCGCAGTAAGCGCCTGTTGAAACCGCCTCTCTGTATGCATGAATGATCAGGGCGGGCTTAGTCTTCGACTGTATAGTTGTCACTGAATTAGGTTCATCAGCTGAGCATTATCCAACGTCTTTTTTTCCCTGAACAACTACATCCCTTTAACTCTCTCCCATAGTACCTTCTTTCCTTGCGACAAATAGACCAAAACAGACGGAATTTTCCAAAGGGATCTGAAACTATGTTAATGCAGGGAGAACGGTGGAGTCAAAGAGATGTGCCCGGAGCCGGAGGTTCTTTGTCCTTTTTAGCTATTTCTTCGATGCCTTTGAAGGCATTCCATGCCGCTCTCTTCCTCCTGCACAGCTCAGGTTTTAGGTCGTTCATCATGTCCACTTCTCGACCTAGGTACACATAACTGCTGCATTCAGAGATGTTTGTTCCATTGAGAGTGAATGGGGCCCTCAGGAACTAGTTCATTTCTCATGAACATAGTTTTGTTCAGATTCAGCTGTAGACCTACCTTTTCACATTCTCGGTCAAAGTCAGCCAGCATTTGTGCCGCTTGGCTAATGTTTGGTGTTATTAGAACGATGTCATCAGCGGCGGAGGTGATGTAGTTGCCGACCATCTATCTTCACTCCCATTCCCTTCCCATTCTAATTGTCTCATGATGTTCTCAAGGGTGGCACTGAAGAGTTTTGGTGAGATGGTATCACCCTGTCGAACCCTCTTTTGACATCAATGATCACTTCTTTGTAGAATGGTGAGATCCTGGTGGTGAATCCGTAATACAGCTCACGAAGGATCTTGATGTATTGGGTTTGAACACCCTGTTTGACTAGGGCTTCGATGACCTGGGCCCCTACGAAAAGCAGGATGAGAATGCTATTCAGGTCTCCCAGAGAGGCATCGAAAGAGCTATGCTTGGAATATCACGTCTCACTCAAGTGAGTAAAGGAATCCGGAGTTCTGACCTCCGTCGCTATTCCAGAATCAGGGACGCTGTCTCGCTTGCCAAGGCATCGAAAATCAGATGGGCTGGACATGTAATGCGATTTGGAGACAACCGCTGGACTAGAGCCATTACCGACTGGATCCCACGGGATGTCAAAAGATCACGTGGCCGCCCACCTACAAGATGGTCAGACTTCCTTGTTAAGACCCTGAAGGAACGGTTTGAGGCTCTTCATATTCCTGAATCAACCAGATGCCATTTGGCTACATTGGCAGTGATAGGGTCCAATGGAAATGTTCCATTTCCATTGGACCCTATCACGCCCGCCGAGCAAATCGATGAATAACAGGATTCAAGTGATCAAGTGATCAAGTGATCTGAAACTAAGTGAAGCGAAGACATTTCAGTGTTTGGATATTAGGATGGGTCTTCCAGAGATAAATGCTTGAAACCAGGAAAAACAGCGTCCAGGGGAAATAATGCATGTGCAGGCAGTGCTGGAATAAGAGGCAATGTCAGGGAACCCGTGCTGTTATTATTCTAAGCGGCCTCCATGTTAGTACAGCTGTGAGCACGACATCGAGCAGGTCTGTGTCATTTTCGGCCCCTGGCAAGAGTGTGGTGAGATGGAGCATAATGTCCATCCCAGACGGCACAGAGTCTTCTCTTCAGGGCAGAGCTCCCGCCTCCATTCCAGATAACTGTGCAAGGGAAGCTGAGAGCAAACCAGTCTTTGGAAAGTTCCCAGGTCCAAACTAACTCTGGACAGGGCATGGCTCCCTTGGTGGTCAGTTCTGGTTCCACATCCTGTCCATGCCTTTGTGTGTGAATGACTTTGTCCAACTCACCTCAGTTCCTGTCTGCCCAGAGTGGCCCCTGCCTCTCATCACTCTCAGATGTGCAGGTCAAGCCTAGGCCAGACATCTGGTTCGAGGATTTGATGAGTTGGCTCCAGAAGTCCAATCAACAAGGTGTGGGGAGACTCAGGGCGTTCCATGCACTTGGGGCGAGACCCCAGTTCTCAAGGTGAGAACTCAAGGCTCTGGGGGTGACAGACCACAGTCTAAAGGAGACGTGGGATTTCCAAAGCATCATGCATGGGTGGAGTTTGAGCAGACAAAACAGACGTCTCCAGGCCAGTCTGTTGTTCCGAGAGAGAGAACGGTCCAGGGCTCACCCTGGAGAAACCATTGACGTGGACTTTCTGCTCCTGTTTCACCTGGGTGCAGTGTTTCGAGAATTGTCCCTGTTCAATCCAATTGCATCATGTCTAAATTCCAGATCTCACGCTGGAAAATGCTTGTTTCTCTTCTTTTAAAAAACCATTTTCCTTAAGGGCTGGGGTGTCTTTATCCAGTTGGTGGCAGTTGCATTACCTACCCCAGGTGCGTGTTCTGTAGCGTAGCACCTTACTCCTTTCTGGGGTTCACAGGGTCCCTTCCCAGTTCCTGGGGCTGCTGGGCGCCTGTTCCCACCCCCTGCATGTATCTGCCCCATCTCTGCCCCTCTCTGCCCTGACCTTCTTTATGGACGCTAGCAAAGTGTCTTTCTTCATCTCTGATGTTCACGGCCGTGGGGATTTGCAGCTCCAGGCAAGTATTTTCTTCAGAGCTTTTGCAGAGGCTTGCCCTCTGTGCTCAGGCCTGCTGGCCAGCTCCCGGGAAGAGGAACCCACAGCCCACTCACCCCAGCACGTGTTTGCACGTGTCACAGATGGACTTCTGGCTCCATCGTTTCAGGAACTTGGAGACTGGGAGCCAGGTGGGGCTCAACTCCACATGTGCTCGCCTGGTGCTCTGAGGGAGCCAATGGGCTGCTCGGGCCGCTGTAGTGCCAGATGGCAGATGTGGACGCTAAGACAAGAGGGATTTATTTCACAAAGTTCCGGAGACTAGAAGCCAGGATCAAGGTGCCGGAAGGGAGAAGGGCAGGGAGGGCACTCTCTGGGGGCTGCAGATGGCGCCTTTCTCCTTCCTCCCCTCGTAGCAGAGGACACAGGTTCAGTCATGAGGGCCCCACTGATGACCTCATCTAACCTGACACACCACGCCTGCCCATGGCATGGTGCTCCCCACATGCCCATGACGGGATGGTGCTCCCCACATGCCCATGACGGCATGGTGCTCCCCACATGCCCATGACAGCATGGTGCTCCCCACATGCCCATGACGGCATGGTGCTCCCCCACATGCCCATGACGGCATGGTGCTCCCCACATGCCCATGACGGTATGGTGCTCCCCACATGCCCATGACGGCATGGTGCCAGACGTGTCCTCTCTCTTCTCCTTTGTTGCCATCCCCTCCTCTGGCTTCTCTCTGGGCGCCGCTTGTTGATGCGGTGTTGTGCTGCCTAGGCCTAACTGCGGCGTGTGTGTGCTTCTCCCCAGGAACTCCCCGATGAATGCAGCGTGGCCAAAGGCGGGAAGATGGTGGGCAGCCCAGACACGGTGGGCATGAACTACAGCAGCTACATGGAGGACAAGCACATGGCGCCCCCAAACATGACCACGAACGAGCGCAGGGTCATCGTGCCTGCAGGTGAGAGCCACAGCCCCCTCCTCTGGGCACCCAAAGTGTGCTTTTCTCAAGGGCCACCCTTACCCAGGGTCCATCCGGCCAAGGGTCAGGGGCCTGCTCATCAGGGCAAGCCAGAGGAAGTATGTCTGTGTGGGGCAACATTTCACTGTGTGTGTGTGTGTGTGTGTGTGTGTGTGTGTGTGTGTGTGTGTGTGATGAGGAGGGAGGCAGATAGATGGAGAGGGAGAGAAACAAAGGGAAAGAACAGAGATGAGTGGAGAGAGACAGAGACAAAGAGAAAGACAGAGACAGAGATAGAGACAGAGACACAGAGAGAGACAGAGACAGAGAGACAGAGAGACAGAGACAGAGAGAGGTGGAAAGAGAGACAGAGACAGAGATAGGAAGACAAAGAGAGACAGAGAGAGACAGACAGACAGAAACAGAGAGAGGTGGAGAGAGAGACAGAGACAGAGATAGGGAGATAGAGAGAGACAGAGACAGACAGACAGACAGAGAGACAGAGACAGAGAGGTCAAGGGAAGAAAAACACAGAAACAGAGAGGACGGAAATTCCCCCAGAGAAAGCTTTTACTCCATTATCTTTTGGTCTGTGTGTTCTTCATGGAGCTGAAAGAGTTGGAACCATCTTTTGGTCTGTGTGTTCTTCATGGAGCTGAAAGAGTTGGAACCATAGCTCTCAGGTCCCAGGTGTCTTGCTCTGTGCTCAGGGTCACTCTTGGCAGTGCTTGGGGACAGTGTCTGGTGTCAGGGACTCAGACAAGATGGTCCTTATACAGAAGACATCAGCTTGGCTTGCTCACAGTGGCTGGGCTCACTGTGGAGGCTTCTTGCTTATTGCTTGGTGCTGTGCTGTATGGTGTAGGTGATCTCTGCTGGGTGGAAGACTGGGAATGCCAGTGTCTGAGGTGCTATTCAGGGCGATGAAGCCTGCGTCTGTGGTGGGCGCCGATAGGCCAACTACAGGGAGACTGGCCGGAAACCTAAAGAACAGTCACCCAAGCCTGCCTCACACTTCGCTACCCCCCCCACTCCAAGAGCACAACTTCTGCAGTTTAGGCAAAGACTTGGGGTCCCGGAATGAGAGAATAAGCCTGAGGAGACTTATGTGGTACAGCTGGCCTGGGTTCTTCATGCGGTCACACACCCGGGAACACAGAGGCCAGAGCTCTGGCTGTCGACCTCACAGGAAAATGCTTGGAAAGCAGGATAAGCAGTGACCCGGCAAGAAGCAAAGGGCCACTAGAACAATCAGAGCACCCTGCATTTCTGGTCTGTACTAGGTGCTCATTTGATGTTGGCTCACGCCGTGGTTGGGCCATCTTCTGGCTTTGTGTCAAGATTTCATCCCATGAAGAAACCTTCAGCTGTTCCCCCATTCCATTGCTTCACTCTGATGCAGGCAGTTATTCGGTTAATATAGTGTTTGTAAGAGAACTCTGTGGGCAATTTTGTAAGTTATGAGTCTTTCGGTTATTGGTCAAGCTTCATGTCTGTGTGCTCATACAGATGCATAGAATGTGTTCTCTCTCTCAGCTCTCGCTCTCTCTCTCCTCTATGTCTTTCTCCTCTCTCTTCTCTCTCTTTCTCTCTCCTCTCCTCTTCTCTCTTCTCTCTCAGTCTCTCTCCCTCTCTCTCTCCTCTCTCTGTTTTCTCTCCTCTCCCTCTCTCCCAGTCTCTCTTCTCTCTCTTCTCTTTCTCTTCTCTCTTCTCTCTCTGTCTCTCTCTCCTTTCTCTTTTTCTCTCTCCTCTCTCTCTCCTGTCTCCCCTCTCTCCTCTCCCTCTCTCTCTCTTTCTCCCCTCCTTTGCATACACAGACACAAGCAGGTTCATTGTACAATGCATATTTTTTCCAATGTAGCTGTGAGGTTGCTGGTCCTGCCCTCCCAGACCCAGTTCCTGGGTGTATCCGTTTAAGCCTTAAACTAGTATCCAGACCAATCATTCAGGCCCTTTCAAGCCAAAGGAGTGCTGCATACACAGGTAGAATTGTTCAAACCAGAATTCTCTGTCAGGGTCATGCAGTTCCTCATAGTCAGATGCATTGATTGGCGTTCATAAAGAGAGCTGCGTAGAAAAGGCCACTACAATTCCAAGTATTTTCTCATCAATCAACAGAATATCAATGTTTATGGGACCCAGACCTAAAACTGACCTAAGGGAGGATGGCCAGGAATTGGGTACAGATTGAAGGGGTGGGAAAGCAGGACCTGGGAGCTGTGTCATTGTCAGAAAAGCTTCTTACATTGGAATCTGTGTGGAGTTGTGGGACTACATGTCTAAGACCCTCACTGTCTTAAGATATAAACGAACTCATCAGTGGTCTCGCATGAGTATATATGAAATTTTTTGCACTGTCTTTTTAGATTTCAGAGCGGATTTTATAAAGCTTATAAGCATATTTAAAAAATCAAGATAAAATCAGGTTTAAATATTAATGGACAGGGCCAAAGAGATAGCACAGTGGGAATGGTGTTTGCCTTGCACACAGTCAACCAGGGTTCAATCCCGGCATCCCATATGGTTCCCTGAGCGTGCAGAGCCAGGAGGAACCCCTGAGCAGCACCAGGTGTGACCCAAAATGCAAAAAAAAAAAAATTAACGAACAAAGAGCATGAGCTGGTGAAAGCAGGGGTAAAATTCACATGTGCACATGCACACACATGCACACATACACGCACACACACCAGACATACACATGCATGCACACATGCACACTTCTACAAACTACAAACATAGGCACGCTGTACAAAAATCTGGGCATTACTTGGTTTCAATGTTGCCCACAGACTGTGCTAAGGTGGAGAGATCTCGGCTCCTTGATTGATGCTCAAGGATAAAAGAAAACCGACAAGGGAGAGATGGCTCCACGCTGTGAATTTAGAGAAAAGTGTGTTCTTTGGCATGTCATTGAAGACTGGGGTTGGGGAGAGGGAAACACTCACCTGTGGGTGTCCACACTCCTGGGGCAGCTCGGCCTGGGTTGTCCAGGCAAGAACATTTTGTTAAGTATTTTATTATACCACCGTGAGATACACAATCACAAAGATACACAATTAAAAAGTTCATACCTGGGTATTGGTTATACAGTGTTTCAGCACCCATCTCTCCACCAGTGCCCATCTCCCACCACCAACTATCCAGTTCCCTCCCCCTCCCCCAGCCCGCCTCCATGGCAGGTTCCCAATTTCTTTTCCCTTTCTCTCTCTTTCCCTTCCTTCCCCTCCAGACTATGGACTACAGAACATATATTAAAGGGTTGTCATGTGTATCCTTTTGCCTGTATTTAATGCTCAGTTCTAGGTTGGCACTAGTACCCTCGACAATTGTCAGCACACTGTTCCATTCTCTGTCCTACCCAGCCTCTGACTCCCACATGTTTTCGATAATTTCCACCCTTGACAAGACCTCCTGATATATGTTTCACTTGACCTTGGATATTGGCATCACAATATGCACATATATATCTATGCCATGCAAATAAATGTAGTCATTCTGCATCTGTCTCTCTCCTTCTGGCTAATAAGAACATTTTTGGTTGCTCCAATGTAACATTTGTACTTTTGTCCCCCGGTGCCAGTTCTCCGAGTATGTGCTTGCCATCAAGCTCTCTGGCCATCTCTGCATCTCCCTACCTGTCTATCCAACTCTATCCCCCATCTGTCCTTCCTCTCATCCAGAACGTCTCTCATCAGTCCAGCCCTTTGTTGATCGTCAGTCCAGTTTTGTTCCCCATCATGCCACTCTCCATCCGTCTGCCCGTCAGCCCAGCTGTCCCTCCCTCTCCCACCTGTCTCTCATCTCTCGAAGCTCCTCTGTTTTGCCTATCTCTGCATCAAGTTTGTGTCTCAGAAACGGAGCGTTGTAACAGATCAGTGTCATGCGGTGAAATTGGTCTCACTAAGTGGGGCACAGAGATATTTAAGGCATCTGCTTAAATATCTCTCAGCTTAATTTAAGGTTGTCTGGAAAAGGTCCATGCTCCAGAACCCCGGAATATCCAGGGATGTCCAGAGCCCTGGGTAAGGTATGTGGATCATCTGGATAAACTGTGACTGAAAATAACACATTTTCGTTATTTTCTGCAGCTGGGCTTGGCACTGACAAGTTCCATGCAGGATTTGAACCTCAGGAAGCTCTTCCAGAAAAAAGACAACAAATAAATTGTACTTATTTTTAATAAGTAAGGTATGGTAGATTGCTTTTTAGAATAGAGGAGTGGACAGGAAGGCAGGATGAACATAACCAGTAGGATTGCATTTGACTCAAAACTGTTTTAGTGATGTATCACCCACCCCACGGGGAGGAGCTCTAAGCTTGTAAAATGTATGTCAGGGCGTTGTCACTGATTGTCACGGAGAAGTATGCAAAGGCAGGTGACAAGGAATTCACAGGAAAATCCCAAGCAGGATGGCATGGACTGTGAGAATCCGACTTCCTTGTGTTTATAATCCTGCCCAGCCCAGACGTGCAGTCCGTGATTTAATGTGGTGAATTCCCACCACTAACGGGACCGCTTTGTTCTAAAGAACTTGAGCTTCACAAAGTCCAGGAACATCTGTCACGGGGCTGGCTCTCAGTGTGGGTGGCCTCCGTCCCTGGGCATGGAAGATGAGTTTGGATTCTGGAGGCTGTTTGAGTGATGTGCTAACCAAGGGCTCAGGCGAAGAGGAAGGCCCAGTCTTCATCTACCTTTCTTAAACGAAGTTACAAAATTCTGACCTAAATGCAACCGCATTTAGCAGTGGAGTGTTTGGAAATACTTTGTTTTTCCTCATTCCCTAAACTGGGCAGTGAAGTGTGTATGGTGACTCTGACCATACACACCATACACTCAGCCTGTGTGCTTCAGTTGCTACTTCGAGCACCAGCAATTGGTAAAACTCTGCTCATCAGAACTCTGAGGTTTCGTCTTGTCCCTGAGTCTCGTTGTCTTTTCCTTCCTTCCTTCCTTCCTTCCTTCCTTCCTTCCTTCCTTCCTTCCTTCCTTCCTTCCCTTCCTTCCTTCCTTCCTTCCTTCCTTCCTTCCTTCCTTCCTTCCTTCCTTCCTTCCTTCCTTCCTTCCTTCCTTCCTTCCTTCCTTCCTTCCTTTTTTCCTTCCTTCCTTCCTTCCTTCCTTCCTTCCTTCCTTCCTTCCTTCCTTCCCTTCCTTCCTTCCTTCCTTCTTTCCTTCCTTCCTTCCTTCCTCCTTCCTTCCTTCCTTCCTTCCTTTCCTTCCTTCCTTCCTTCCTTCCTTCCTTCCTTCCTTCCTTCCTTCCTCCTTCCTTCCTTCCTTCCTTCCTTCCTTCCTTCCTTCTTTCCTTCCTTCCTTCCTTCCTCCTTCCTTCCTTCCTTCCTTCCTTCCTTCCTTCCTCCCTTCCTCCCTTCCTCCCTTCCTCCCTTCCTCCCTCCCTCCTTCCTTCCTTCCTTCCTTTCTTCTTTCTTCTTCCTTCCTTTATCTCTTTATTCTTCCCTCTTTCTTTTCTTTCTTTACCTTTCTTCCCTCTTTTTATCTTTCTCCCCTTTCTCTCTTCTTTCTCTCCCCCCTCTATCCTCTCTGTGTCGTCCTTTACCTTATTCAGTCACTCATGCATGAGCTGAGCTGAGCCGTGGCTCTGTTCCTGTCACCATGAGGAAAGCTCTCGTGTGACTTGAGTCCCTCCAGATCACACCTCCTGCAATAGTGTGTATCAGCCTTTCTCTGGCTTCTCCTCAGTTCATTGACTAGTCACTGAGTACTTGTTATCTCTACTGCTAGCCTCCAGAGAAAGTTGAGCAAAGTCTGTCAGAAGTAGCTCAGGCCCAGCCACCTGGAATAGATCTTGACAGATGGGAGAGAGTGTGAGGAAGAGCAGGAGTGAGTCTCAGAGGAGCAGCATTTGAAGGAAAGGATCCTTGGCTGGTCTGATGGAGCACATCAGGAGAGTGCCATCCTTCTGTGCTTTCTTCTGTTTTTCTCTGTTCCTCACACTCAACGGTCAGTCACTTCACTCTGCTCTGCTGCCACGTTTCCTTGTCCATGTTTCCACTCCTGGTGTTCCCTGTGATGCTTCTTTCTCTGCTCCTGATTGTTCCTGTTCTTTCAGGACTTCTCTGAGCTCCATCTAGGCAGGATTCCATCTCTTGGATTTCCTTATGGATTCTATCACCTTTGACCTTCTGAAGTGCTTCCCTTATTATCTCACCAAGGGATTCTCTCCTTGTCACTCTTTGATCTGTTTCAATCGCATGTTCTGTCACTGACTTCCTCAAATGTAGAGATGACACGAAATTCCACAGAGCATCTGATGTGCCTGTGAGCCAACCTGCAATAAATATATGGTGCCTCCCTCAGATAAAATAGATATTTGGGAAGCAGGCAATCAATTGATGACCAGTGCAGGAATAACTTTTGCTCCATGAGGAAGGAAGAAGGAAGGGAGCTGTCTGGCAGCAGATTTGGTCTGGGATGCTGGTCTGGGAGCCGTCATCTCCCACAATGATGCTCACATTCCTCTGGGACTCAGAATGAAAAGAATCACTTGGAGAGTGAATTCCTGTTCAGAAATGGTTCACAGAGGGGGAGCACCGAGTTATTCAGTGAGCTTCCTGGGTTATCAGGTTGGGTCCATTGAGGCAGAAGCTGTGGCCTCGGTCCCGTCCCTAAGGCACACATTTCTCCAGTCTGTGTCTAGGGCTGTTGGCCACGAACAGAGACGGCCTCGGAGAGCAGCTCTGTGAGGGCAGAGACGGCCTCCTGGCTTGTCTGCTCTGTTCTGTTGGAGTGGCTCTGTTCTGTTGGAGTGGCAGCATGTTGAGTTCCTCAGAGGTCCTGAGCTTTCAGAGCACCTTCTCACCCCTGAGGTTGCTAAACCCAGCTTTAAAATAGAGGGCATCATCAGTGATGGAAAACCAGATGCCCCATCCAGGTTTGACTGGCTCTGTTTGAATGTGATAGGACTTGGCTCTTTCTAAGTGTGCCTATTCTATCTGATGGAAAGCGTAGAGACTTGGTGGTTTCTTTTGCAGACAAAGCAGCAAGCATATGGCCTGTGTGCAGAGGTCAGTAAAGTGCATGTATGGAATCCCCGCTGGTTAAGGTGGGATCAGTGGGAAACAGAACCACAGAGTTGTAGTTCTCTGAGTCTTCTTGATCATGTCAGTTCAGATTTCTATTATTCAGGGCTCTTTAAAGAAAGAGAACTAATCTCTTGCATGTCTCTGTTTATGTAATTGTATAATTTATGTGGACGATATGTGTTAGGCCAGGGAAGGACAGTTAGCTTATAGCGTTTGTAAGAGGACTAGTTGGAGCTGATTCTGCTTGTTGTGAGATGTAATTTTTTGGTCTTCATGTATATGTGCTCATACATAGGCACCCAGGCACACAGATGAGTCACACATTTTCTAAAGTGTGGCCTTTTTGGAAATGGAGTATCCAGACTGAGTCAAGTCAAGATGAAGTCATGGGGTGTGTCTATGAGAACAGCTCATGTCCCGTGCAATGGGACATTTGGAGACACAAGGACACAGGAGGCTGATGGGAGAAGTCACAGGAAGATGAGGCAAGGATTAGAGGGAGGCCTCTGTGAGCCGGGAGCACTGAGGACAGAGCCCCACCGGGAACTAGCAGAGGGAGGGAGGACTCTACCAGAATCTCAGAAGTGGAGAACTGGTCCTGCTGGGCTTTGATTTCCAGCTTCTGGCCTCTGGAACTGCCATTCAACATGTCTCTGGTGTTTCCAGCCACTCTGTGATACCGCAGCCTAAGAAACAAAGGCAACACAATGTGAGAGTTAGAGCTTGGGGGCAGCTGGAGTATCCAGGGATGCAAATGAGGGAGGGAGGGGATGACTGGGATCACCAGCCTTTAAAGAGGGGCAAAGAAGGAAAATTCAGGCGGGGAGAGGGGCTTTCAGTGCAAGAAATCACTCCAACTCTCGACCACAATGAGCATCAGTGTTGTGGGTAATTTAGGGCAGGCGACAGGGACTAATGGGGAAAAAATAAAACCAAGATCTAAAAACTAGATTATGTGCTCATAAAGTGGCAAGGATGGCTCAATCCAGTTAAATATTTCAGCTTCTCCCTATACCAAAGAGAGGTTCAGAACCAGCAGAAATTCTCTGCTGTGTGTTTCTGTCTCTTTTCAAGATTCCTGCAGGTGGGAACCCCTGAAAGAGACGCTGCAATCTCAAATGACAAAAGCAAAACCAACAACAGGAAGAAACTATTTATCTAGAGTAAGATTCAGGGGAAACAGCGGACATGTTGTAACCTTGAAGCTGTACTAGAGATAAAGGCTATAAAGTGGTTTAAAATAACTACACACAAATGAAAAAGAAAGTAACAAATAAGGAAATATGATATTATGGAAAAGCAAGAATACTTTTGAAGAAGTCTAGAATCACACACACACATATACACATATGCTTTCACTCACATGAAAACCATAGTTTTAAAAGTCCAAGAAAGATTTAAGTGACTCTCTTGCATTTTCAGCATGTGAATTAAAGGAAGTAGATGAGTTTCTTGCTCAGAAAACAACCCAGGCCTGAGAGATGAAAAGTATGAAAAAAAGTCAACAGCTTGGAAAGATTCTGTGTGATGTCTTAGTAAGATTCTACTAAAAGTCCCAGAGAAAACAAAGAGTGTGAAGAGGTGAAATCATTAAAGAGCCGTTTAGTAGATTCTCCCCAAACTGGTGAAAAATAGTAAAGGCAATAATTTGCACTGATCCTGTTGTGAAGGCAGAAGAGCAAAGCCAGCTAAGGCAGAAGCCCGCGGCCTGCAAAACTAGCCCGCAGACACTGATCCTGAGCCAGGACACGAAAGAGAAAAGTCTGCAGAGGGAGGTCGGAGGGGGGCCAGACCTTCTGCTGGGCTCCGAGACAGTCATTTCTTTGCCGCAGAATTGCGGTAACTTGGTGAAGCCACCAGTCTTTTCAATAATGTTTTTAAATGAGTAATTTGCCAAATATTTATCTTTCATGCTAATGTCCAGGGTCTTCCTACCTTCTTATAAATTGGATCATAAAGATACTCCCAAATCAGTTGTGTATTATTTATAGAAGCACCGAGGGCAAAGATAACATAGGGAGAGGATGACAGCAATAAAGCTGGTGAAAAATGGAAACAGAGGATGGAGAACAGGGCAGCAGGTAGAGCACAGGCCACGCGGCAGTCACCAGCATAATCTCCAGCACCACATGTGGGCCCCCTGTGCCCTTCCAGGAATGATCTTGGTCACAGCTGGGTGTCATAAAAAAAAAAAAACCTTAATCACTTGATCACTTAAAATCCTGTTATTCGTCAATTTGCTCAAGCGGGCACCAGTAACATTTCCATTTCACCCTATCACATGCTAGTTTAGCCCAATGGCATATGCTTGCTTCAGGAATATGGAGAGCCTCAAATAGCCTCAGTTCAGGGTCTTGACAAAGAAGTCTGACTTCTTGTAGGTGGGTGGCCATGTGATCTTCTGACATCCCGTGGGATCCAGTTGGTAACAACAGTAGTCCAGCGATCGTCTCCAAATTTCATTACATGTCCAGCCCATCTGATTTTCGATGCTTTGGCAAATGAGACAGCGTCCCTGACTCTCAATTGTCGATGGAGGTCGGAACTCCAGATTCCTTCTCTCACTTGAGTGAGGTATGATATTCCAAGCATAGCTCTTTCAATTCCTCTTTGGGAGACCCAAATAGTGTTCTCATCCTGGTTTTGTAGGGCCCAGGACTCTGAGGGATATATTAATGCAGGGAGAATGGTGAAGTCAAAGAGATGTGCCCAGAGCCAGAGGTTCTTTGTCCTTTTAGCTATTTCTTCCATGCTTTTGAAGGCATTCCATGCTGCCTCTCTTCCTCCTGTACAGCTCAGGTTTTAGGTCATTCATCATGTTGACTTCTCGACCTAGGTACACATAACTGCTGCATTCAGAGATGTTTGTTCCATTGAGAGTGAATGGGGCCTCTGGAACTAGTTCATTTTTCATGAACGTAGTTTTGTTGAGATTCAGTTGTAGGCCTATCTTTCCACATTCTAGGTCATCGTCAGCCAGTATTTGTGCCGCTTGGCTAATGTTTGGTGTTATTAGAGCAATGTCATCAGTGAAGCGGAGGTGGTGTAGTTGCCGACCATCTATCTTCACTACCATTCCTTCCCATTCTAATTGTCACATGATGTTCTCGAGGGTGGTGCTGAAGAGTTTTGGTGAAATGGTATCACCCTGTCGAACCCCTCTTTTGACATCAATGATCACTTCCTTGTAGAATGGTGAGATCCTGGTGGTGAATCCGTAATACAGCTCACGAAGGATCTTGATGTATTGGGTTTGAATGCCCTGTTTAGCTAGGGCTTCGATGACCGCTTCAGTCTCCACAGAATCAAAGGCTTTCTTTAAACCAATGAATGTGAGACAGAGTGGCATCTTAAACTCCCTATAAACCTCAATGAGCTTGGTCACCATGTGGGTATGGTCAATTTTGCTGAATCCATTTCAGAAGCCAGCTTGCTCGTATGGTTGTCCTTCTTCTAATGTTCTATTAATCCTGTTCAGGATGACTTAATTGGATAGCTAAAAAAAAACAGATAAAAAGTGAGTAAGTTAGCAGAAGGCATTAGAGACCATGGAGAAAACACAAAAGTGTGTGTTTGTAAGAATATTTAATATCACAGATTCAATACTGTGAACTAACTTCAGAGCATTAATAAATGGCAAAAGATCAAGCAGAAGACATAAGAAATGCCCATATATATCCAGAGCACAGGCTCAACAACACTGAAAACCTGAGCTCTAAAACCAGGCTTTGAAATGTGCCTGTAAAGATGATGTGTTGGCAGTGTGCTGGGCGTACAGGAGGAGCAGGGGACGCATGTGGAGGGAAGTTGACACTGTGGGGTTGGAATATCGTATGCTTAAGACTCCACCATCAATAACTGGAAATCAGGGTTCCTTAATTAAGTAAAAAACTAAAGGAAAAGAAATATACCTTTTAGTATAGCTTTGAAATAAAGAATTGTAAGGAGAAATAGATGAGTCTCTTCCAGGAGAGTTTCGTTTTCCTTTCTCATCATCTGATAGACAGTGATGTAAAAAGTTGCATGTTTATGCCCAATTTTGTCTAAAGGGTATTTGTATAAACCAACACCCAGCATTCGAGAACATGCTTTCCTTCTAAGGACTCAGGAAATAGTTACAATGGGTGACACTGTCCTTGTCCTAGGCCACCAAAAAGGAGAGCAATAACCAGCAACAAATACCACTTTTAATTTTGACCACCAAATGAGGGAGGTCATTAGTGGCAGCGTGCCATAAATTAGAAGCCAATTATTTAGGAACAGTCTTGAGACAATCTCTTTATTTGAAATTCAGTTTTGTTTCTTGAGGGAGTGACACTCCAACTCCAACTCATGCTCAACACTCTCTGGGGCCTGCTTTCTAGACATGGGATCTGCAGGAAGAGATGGAACTTACTGGTAGGCTTCTGAGTGCCTGGGCTGTGAGCAGGTGGCTTTCTCAACCTGGGTTTATAAATAAAGGCTCTCAGGTTGAGGCTGCAGGTAGATGTGAGTTGGTTCAAGGTTTCTTTCATACCAGAGGTAGATCTTATGTCTGAAAACAAATCTTGTACCTACCGCTCAGGGTAAATGACCAGACGTCTGGGACGGGGAGTTTGGGCCTGTTTGCTTTTCCTGGCCTTGACAGGGAGTTCTGAAACATCATGCCCTGAGGTATTTCATAGGAGGAAAGTGTTTTCCGTGTATGAAATACTTGGTTTTATGAAGGGGTGGAGCGCTCCAACAATATTCCTTGCCTGCTTGGAACAGATCCGGATTCTTTCCTGTGCCGGTGGAAATCTACTAGGTCAGAATGAGCTGCAGGGCAGGATTTAAAAATGTGGTGCCGTCTCCCAGCTATCATCGGTCTCTCCTAACACACACCCACACACACACACACACACACACACACACACTACGTTAAATAATGCAACTCCAGAACTATTCCTTTACTTTCATTTTAATTCCAGTTTACTGAAATAGCTGGAGTGTGTGTAAAAACATTTGACTGTTAACCAGGTTGTCTAAGATGCAAAACGATTCTTTGGCGAGACCTGGTTTACTTGGTTTCCTTTTCCCTCCTCTTGTATTGGGGTGTGTGTGTGTGTGTGTGTGTGTGTGTGTGTGTGTGTGTGTGTGTGTGAGTGTGCTGGGTTGGGGGGTTGCTCACAGTCCGTTTTGATGTCTGAAATGTGAAGTGATGACACATATTTTCTAACAATGGGACGGGAGGACTGAAAACCAAACAACTTATCTTGAGAGGGTCGTGATTCATCCTGCAGCAGCGCCCCAAGCTTCTTAAAATAAAGTGATAAATCAGACTTCCGAGTTTAAAGGAAGAGGCGCGGTGATAATAGATGGCTGATTTCTTTTTTAGCAGTGTTGACAGTGCAGACCTTCTCCGTGATGTGTTATTGTTGGCAAAAGTGCTTCCCCATACATTATCTCATTTACTTTTCCATTCTCTTAACATTTTGCTTAATTGCCCACAGAAAAAAAGTAAACAAATTCCAAAGCGGTTAGCATTTACATCTGAGAGCATTTCCACCATTGAGTATCAGGCACTGAAGTAAGGCTTTTGTTTTGGGTGCTGGCTTTGATGTCATTTAAGGCATTTTTGGAATTCTTTAGCCATTATCAAGGGCTCTAAAATGCCCAGATCATAAAGTTCAACCTGCTTTGTCAAATACTCCAAGCTTCGTCCACCTGGTCTATGGCACGGGGTTCCTTCCGCCTCTACGCGATGTGTTCGCCCCCTCACCCCCCAAACCCCTCTCTTCTTTTTCCACACATTAGAATTTTTATGCCACTGTGACTCTGGGATCAAGCCGCTCCCCAAACCAAAGAACTTCTCCACTTCTGTTCCTTCTTCTATCAGATTTCCTCTTTGTGTGTACAGGCTCAAGACCGTCCCCCCTTTCTGACTAAGCCCTTTTGGTGAAGCTCCTTTAGACGCCAAGTCCTGCATGGAGTCACAGACTCCCTTCCGTGGGGGAATTCTCAGTGTACCTCTGCTTGGTCTGAAGGCCAGCAGCGCACATGCAGAGCACCCTTCCACCCCTTCACCTGCTGTCGTCCCCCTCCTGGTGAAGCCGGCACTCAGCGCCGGGCATTCTGCCTCTTGATTTAGAAGAGGAAACTCAGGCTCAGACCTGAGGTGAGGTGTGAGTGGTGTGTGTAAGGTGTGAGGTGGCGTGAGTGAGGTGTGAGGTGGCATTGTGTGAGGTATGCGTGTGTGAGGTATGAGGTGACATGTGTGAGGTATGCGTGTGTGTAAGGTGTGAGGTGGCGTGAGTGAGGTGTGAGGTGGCATTGTGTGAGGTATGCGTGTGTGAGGTGTGAGGTGACATGTGTGAGGTATGCGTGTGTGAGGTGTGAGGTGGCATGTGTAAGGTGGCATGTATGTGAGGTGTGAGGTGGCGTGTGTGAGGTGTGTGAGGTGGCGTGTGTGAGGTGTGAGGTGGCGTGTGTGAGATGGCATATGTGAGGTGTGAGATGGCATGTGTGTGGGTGGTGTGAGTGAGGTGTGGGTGGTGTGTGTGAGGTGTGAGGTGGGGTGTGTGAGGTGTGCATGTGTGAGGTGTGGGGTGGCATGTGTGAGGTGTGAGGTGATGTGTGTGAGGTGTGAGGTGGCGTGTGTGAGGTCTGAGGTGACATGTGTGAGGTATGAGGTGGTGTGTGTGAGGTGTGAGATGGTGTGTGTGAGGTGTGGGGTGGTGTGTGTGAGGTGTGAGGGTGGTGTAGTGTGAGGTGTGGTGTGTGTGAGGTGTGAGGTGGTGTGTGTAAGGTGGCAGCTCCCAAACCACTCTCTGCCTGCCACACTCCACTCAAGCCATGGTGATGTAGGTGGGACTCACGAGTGGCTTATGTGAGGCGGGAAGGGGGAGAGATGGTCGCTTTCTCCCTAGCTGCCCCTGCCTCCCAGGACCTGCTGGGCAGACCAAGGACTGATAAAGTCTGCGATGAGCCCCTGCACGGCATGGGCCTGAGCCCCACCAGCCCCGCGAGGTGGCCGACAAGTCACACCTGATGCCCACTTGGTCTCTAGGCACAGGAGTTGATCCCCACCACCCAAGATTTCTCGGCGAGCCACAGACTCAGGCTGGAGTGAGGAATTGCTCTTTGCAGGAAAGGAAAGTCAGTCCTAGGCCTTACCCAGGGTTGCCTCAGGGTTCTTGTCTTCCCTCACAGAAAAGAATTTTCAGGAGTAGATGAGCAGTGAGGTAAAACCAGATTTTATTACAGAGGTTTTAGGATGGGGAAGGAGGAGGGAAAGTGAGAGTAACACCTCAAGGGAGAACTTGGGCGGCTCCAAAGAGAGAGCCCTGACTGATTTCCAAAGGGAGGGGGTTATCCTCTCGGCCTGGAATGCTCTGGAATCTTCTGCTGGGCCATCGAAGATTGATGGGGAGGTTAAGGGCTGGGCTGAAGAAGGTGGATCCAGCTTCCTCAGGGTCTATTGTTGGTTAATGGGTCTCATCAAGTCTTGGTTTTGGTTCTAAACGGTGGCAGCCTTATGGCGACAGTTCAGTGCCATGCAGGAACCCCCTGTCTGCCTGCCTACATCACCTTGATCACTATACTGTCATTCCTATACACAGACAGGGGCTCTAATTAAACAATATACAAAAAAATATGCATTATGTTGTTTTCATATATTTTTAAACACACAAATAATGTTTAAAAAATAACCTATGTTCTTAAAAATATTTATATTCAGGGGCCAGAATAATAGCATAGTGGGGAGGGAATTTGCTTTGCATGCAGCCAACCGGGTTCAATCCCCGGCATCCCATATAGTCCCCTGAGCACTGCCATGAGTAATTCCTGAGCATCACCGGGTGTGACCCAAAAAGCAAAAAAAAAAAAAAAAAGAAAGAAAAAAAAAAAAAGAAATGTAATTATTCACATAGGTATGCATTTTTAATTATATAAATTGTAATTCTAGGCACAGGAGTTGATCCCCACCACCCAAGATTTCTCGGGGAGAAATCTTGATGATATAAATTCACAGATATTTATGAGTATGTATCATATTTATGAGTATGTATCATGGTGATGAAATAAATTCACAAATATTTATGAGTGTGTATCATTCCTTAGACTCCTTTGTAAGATATTTTGATCTTGAGAGATAGAATTTTCCTTTTACCCATTTGGGGAATGTTGTTACCCATGGTGCTCAGGGATCACTCCTGGTGGTGCTCAAGTGACCATATGGGGTGCCAGGGGTGGACCCAAGTCAGCACTTGCAAGGGAAGCACACTACCTGCTTTGGCCCTGAGATAAAAAATTTTTAGATAATTTTTAATCCAAGTATTATGCTTGGGTTAAAATAAATTATATTTTAATAATAAACTATAAATTATAATTTATTATTAAATTATAAAACTAATATAAATAAATTATACAGGAGAGGAGAGGTAGTGCGGAGGGTAGTGTGCCTGTCTTGCACACAGCTGACCCACGTTCTGTCCTTGGCATCACATATGGGCCCTGAGTCCTGCCAGGAGCAGTCCCTGAGCACAGAACCAGGAATTAGTCCTGAGCACAGTGTGCCACCAAAGTGAACCAAACCAGACAAACCAAACCAAACCAAACCAAACCAAACCAAACCAAACCAAACCAAACCAAACCAAACCAAACCAAACCGAACCGAACTGAACCGAACCAGACCGAACCGAACTGAACCGAACCAAACCAAACCGAACCGAACCAAACCAAACCAAACCATACCAAACCAAACCAAACCAAACTAAACTGAACTGAACCGGACCAAACCGAACCGAACCAAACCAAACCAAACCGAACCGAACCAAACCAAACCAAACCAAACCAAACCATACCAAACCAAACCATACCAAAACAGAATTAATCATACATCAGTGAAAAAGAAACATCAAAAATCATTATTATCTCTTCTGAAATTAGCACACATCTGCTGTGTGTTATAAGCTCTGATTTGCATATCAAGGTAGCAGTAGTTTCCTAAGGAAAGTTTCTATTTATTTATTTTTAAATAAATGAACATGGTTATCTGCATGGCCTCAAATTTATTCCCCTGCATGGATTTCTATTTCCGTGCAGAATCTGATTCTGAAATACCGTTTTCAGGCTTGTTGATGGGATTTACTTTAAACATTTTCTTCCCTTCCCTGATGAGACGGTATGGTCTTCAGTTTCCAGATCTCTCTGGAACATGCCTCCATGTATCACCACGGCTCATTATCTTTCTGTTGGACATTTAGGGTGTTTCCAGCATTTGGCTTTTATAAACAACACTACAAAGAGCATCCTTGAAAATAAATTATTGCACATCCTCCCTCATTTCCTTGGGATAAATTTCTAGAAGTGGAACTTTTAGTTCAGAGCCGATGCATAATATTTGCTTTAAGACATTTGAAATCCACAGCCAAAGAATTGTAAGCAAAGATGGCGGCAACACTCACTCCCCTCCTGCTGGGGGAGGGTCAGAGGCATGAGAGGATGATTCTGGTTGGGTCCCAGTATTGGGGTCTGGGGTCTTGCTCAGGATCCTCTAAAGGCAGATTCAGTCAGGATCATCTTGGCTAAGGGCAGACATAGTGTACTGGGGTGCTAGTAAAAGGGGTCTCCTGTTAGTGCTCCCGCAGCAGGTGCCACGTCTGCTTGGACAGGATGTAGGGGCCACGTCTCTGCTTCGACAGGATGTAGGGCCAGAGAGAGCTCAGAGGTGAAGCACTCGCCTTATATGCATCCAACCCAGGTTTGACCCTGACACTGGCAGGGGTCACTCCTGAGCACAGTAGAAGTAAGCCCTGAGCACCACAAGGCGTGGCCCTCCCCCTGCCCCCTCATAGAAGCAAACTGAACCCGGAGTCCGGTGGCTTTCCCACAGTGCTGCTGTCCTCGAGTACGGGGTTCTGAGAGAAGGAACGCCGCTGTCAGAATCAGCTGGCCCAGAAAGCAACTGTACTCCATCCAGTAATCTTTCCTTAAAGTTCTTCATTTCATTTATTTATTGCTTATTTGGAGGTACCTGGCAGTGCTCAGGGCCTATGCCTGGCTCTATGCTCAGGAAACACTCTGGTGGGTCTTGAAGGACCGTATGGGTGCCTGGGATCAACCTGTGATAGCTGCTTTCAGGATAAGCAGCCGCCTGCTGTGCTCTCTTCTCAGCCCCTTCCTCCTAGGTCCAAAGGCAAAACCAAACTAAAGAAAAGAGGTTGGAGAGACGGTACAGTGGGCAAGGTGCTTGCCTTGCACAAGACTCGCCTTGGTTCAATCCCAGCACCCCATATGGTTCCCCTGGGTACCTCCAGAAGTGATCCCTGAGTGACGGTCTTGGAGTTAGCCCTGAACACTGCCAGCTTAAAAGCCAGAGAGAAAGAGAAAGAGAGGAAGAGATGAAGAGAGGAAGGAAGGAAGGAAGGTAAGATGGAAGGAAGGAAATAAGGAATAAGGAAGGAGGAACGAAGGAGGAAGGAAGGAGAAGAGGAAGAGATGAAGAGAGGAAGGAAGGAAGAAAGGAAGGAAGGAAAGAAGGAAGGTAAGATGGAAGGAAGGAAATAAGGAATAAGGAAGGAGGAACGAAGGAGGAAGGAAGGAAAGAAAGATGGAAGGAAGGAAGAAGGAAGGAAGGAAGGAGTGGAAGGAAGGAAATAAGAATAAGGAAGGAGGAACGAAGGAGGAAGGAAGGAAAGAAAAGATGGAAGGAAGAAGGAAGGAAGGAAGGAAATAAAGAGGAAGGAAGTAGGAAGGAATGAGGAAGGAAGTAGGAAGGAAGGAAGGTAAGATGGAAGGAAGGAAATAAGGAATAAGGAAGGAGGAACGAAGGAGGAAGGAAGGAGAAGAGGAAGAGATGAAGAGAGGAAGGAAGGAAGAAAGGAAGGAAGGAAAGAAGGAAGGTAAGATGGAAGGAAGGAAATAAGGAATAAGGAAGGAGGAACGAAGGAGGAAGGAAGGAAAGAAAGATGGAAGGAAGGAAGAAGGAAGGAAGGAAGGAGTAGAAGGAAGGAAATAAGGAATAAGGAAGGAGGAACGAAGGAGGAAGGAAGGAAAGAAAGATGGAAGGAAGGAAGAAGGAAGGAAGGAAGGAAATAAAGAGGAAGGAAGTAGGAAGGAATGAGGAAGGAAGTAGGAAGGAAGGAAGGTAAGATGGAAGGAAGGAAATAAGGAATAAGGAAGGAGGAAGGAAGGAAATAAATAGGAAGGAAGGAATGAGGAAGGAAGGAGGAAGGAAGGAAATAAAGAGGAAGGAATGAGGAAGGAAGGAGGAAGGAAGGAGGAAGGAAGGAAATAAAGAGGAAGGAAGAAGGAAGGAAGGAGGAAGGAAGGAGGAAGGAAGGAAATAAAGAGGAAGGAAGAAGGAAGGAAGGAGGAAGGAAGGAGGAAGGAAGGAGGAAGGAAGGAAATAAAGAGGAAGGAAGAAGGAAGGAAGGAAGGAGAAAGGAAGGAAGGAAGGAAGGAGAAAGGAAGGAAGGAGGAAGGAGGAAGGAAGGAAATAAAGAGGAAGGAAGAAGGAAGGAAGGAGGAAGGAAGGAGGAGGAAAGGAACTAAAGAGGAAGAAAGAAGTAAGGAAGGAAGGAGGGAGGAAGGAAGGAAGGAGAAAGGAAGTAAAGAGGAAGGAGGAAGGAAGGAAATAAAGAGGAAGAAAGAAGGAAGGAAGGAGGAAGGAAGGAGGAGGGAAGGAAATAAAGAGGAAGGAAGAAGTAAGGAAGGAAGGAGGAAGAAAGAAGGAAGGAAGGAGGGAGGGAGGAAGAGAGGGAGAGAGGGCGAGCAGAAGGGAGGGAGGGAGAGTTCAACTAATAGATGATGGAGGGACCACGGGAGATGGGAGCAAGGAAAGGGGGCATCTTCTCTCTGCACTGGCTTACCCTCCGCCAGACCAGGGATGAAGGAGAGCTGAGGGAGGGTTCCCTGGATATAGCAGTGTCCATTGCCGGTAATGAGGAATCACAGCTCCCCATAGGGAACAGGAAAATAGAGATGAAAAACGACCCTGTGGGGGTCAGAGACACAGGAAGGACAACAGGTAAGGCCCTTGCTTTGCGCATGGCCAGTCCAGACTCCTGTGGTCGCCCACACTTCATATGGTCCCCTGAGCCCTGCCTGGAGTGACCCCTGAGAGCCTCTCCACATTCTCCACAGCGACAGCTGTCACCAACCTCGCTCTCTGCTGCGTGAGCCCAGAGGAGGGCTGGGCTCTCGCTTCCTTACACTTGATTCCCATCCATGGTCACGTATTTTGCATTTCCACAAAACACATTGTTTGTGGTTGTTGTTGTTGTTGTTGTTGGTGTGTGTGTGTGTGTGTGTGTGTAGCATCTCCCTGTTTTCTTTTTTAAAAAGTATTTTATTAAACCACCGTGAGATATACAATTACAAAGGTGTTCATGTTTGGTTTCCAGTCATACAGTGTTCCAGCACCCATCCCTCCACCAATGTCCCCAATTCCCCCCCCCTCCCCAGTCTTCCTCTATGGCAGGCACCTTGCCCCCCTCTCTTTCTCTCCCTTCTCTCACACATTGTGGCTTGCAGTACATACATTTAGAGGTTATTATGTGTAGCCCTTTGCCTATATTCAATGCTCAGTTCTTGGCTGGTATTATCATTTCCAATGATTATTAGCACACTGGTCCCTTCTCTGTCTTACCTAACCTCTGACTCCCCCACACTTGCAGTTGACTCCACCTATTGACAAGGCCTCCTGATCTATGTTTTGCCTGGCCTTGGATATTGGTATCATACTATATAAGTATGTATGATATTGGAAGGAAGAATTTCATATTGGTATGATACCATACTGGTATCATACCAGTATGATACCAGTATATAATATATATGTATATACATATCACTTGATCACTTGATCACTTGAATCCCATTATTCATCGATTTGCTCGAGCAGGCGCCAGTAACATTTCCATTGGACCCTATCACGTGCCAATGTTCGATATGCCAAAACCAGTAACAAAAATGTATATACATATACATGCATATATTTTATATCACACAAATAAATGCAGTCATTCTATATCTGTCCTTTTCCTTCTAGCTAATTTCACTCAGCATGATCCTCTCCATGCCCATCCATTTATAGGCAAATTTCATACCTTCATTTTTACTAAGAGCTGCATAATATTCCATTATGTAGATGTACCACAGTTTCTTTATCCAATCGTCTGTTCTCAGGCACTCTGGTTGTTTCCAGATTCTGGCTATTATGAATAGTGCTGCTATGAAAATATAAGTGCAGATGGTGTTTCTTCTGTGTGTTTTTGGCTTCCCAGGGAATATTCCCAGGAGTGGTATTGCTGGGTCTCTCTCGCCGCTCCATCCTTCTCTCTCTCTCTCTCTCTGCCTCCCTCTCCCCCTTCTTCCTTCATTTCTTTCATTTTGGTTTTTGGGCCACACTGGTGGAGCTCAGGGATTATGCCCAGCTCTGGACTCAGGAATCACTCTTTGTGGGCTCAGGAAACCATATGGGATGCTGGAGATTGAACCGGTCAGCCACATGCAAGGCAAATGACCTAGCTTCTGTACTAATCCTCCAGCTCCCTATAGGAAGTTTCTTGTCTAAAGTTTCCTGGAAGGGGCTCAGTGAGTAAAGCACTTGTCTTGCATGTGGCTGACCCTGGTTAGATCCCTGGTACCACATAGAGCCCCAAAATCCTGCTGGGGAGACAACACAGAGCATTGTCCTAGGACTAAGCCCTGAGCACTGACTGCCAGGCATGACAAAACCCCCCACTCTCCCCCACACACACATACACAAAAGGGAAAATATACAAAAAAAAAAAAAAAAAAACCAAGTTTCCGGAGGTCCACAGAGAGGGCGGCTTTGAACAACCTTCTCTTTTATTTAATTATTTATTTTCCCCTCTCCACCCCCCCCCCACCCAATTCCCACTTTGAAAGAAAAAGATTAATTTCAAGAAATTGCCTTGGAGAGATGTGAGGGGAGAGTGAGCAGTAAGAGAACAGGGGCTTCTCCAGAGGTGAGCCGGGTGGGCAGTGGGGGTCTCCCCTCCACTCTCCCGGTTTGCTCTGCCTGGCTGAGACGATGCCTCGAGGGCAGACAGGGCTCCCCGAACGGTGTGGCAGACTCTGGGGCAGTCTTGGGGATGCTGAAGGCGTGTTTGCTCCCTGCAGACCCCACGCTGTGGAGCACGGACCACGTGCGGCAGTGGCTCGAGTGGGCGGTGAAGGAGTACAGCCTCCCCGACGTGGACCCCCTGCTCTTCCAGAACATCGACGGCAAGGAGCTGTGCAAGATGACCAAGGACGACTTCCAGCGGCTGACCCCGAGCTACAATGCCGACATCCTTCTCTCGCACCTGCACTACCTCAGAGAGAGTAAGCGGGGTGGGGGGGTTGCACCCCGGCCGCTCTGCAGCCCCCAGACTGGGCTTCTGGGCCTTAGGGTACTCAGCCGGCATCAGAGACCCAGGAGCAGACCTGGGAGCACGTCCGAAACGCCCCTTCCAGCAGCCTTGCAGGGTCTCCTCGTTCCAGTTCCCAGCCAAGATGCCAAATCACCGGGCAGCAGGGCTGTCTCTGGCCCTGGGTCTCAGCCTCCCCGGTGCCCCAGCTAGGAACAGGCTGCCGGGGGGTGTGGGTGTGGCTTCCCCAAGGCTCACGGCATGTTCCTCATGGTGTCTTGCAGCGTGCACTGGGAATGGCTTATGGCATGACCCCTGCTGTGTGCCACGTGCTTCCTCCTCTTGTGGCAGCACGGGGAGAGGCGCGAGCATGTCAGGGCAGTGGGCTGAGAGCCCTGAGGTAGACGCTTTGCCTGCCACCCATCCGCTGGCCCCCAGAACGAAGTCAGAGCCCCCACATACAGGTTTTAATGTGCTAACCAGGCACCCAGCAGGGAGACAAGCAACTTCCAAGTCGTCTGTGAGCTTTGGGGTCGGAATGGGGGGACTTCTCTTTCTCTCTCCTCTTTCTTTTTCTTTTTTCTTTTTGACCTAAGAAAGGGAATCTGCTCTCTCTCTCTCTCTCTCTCTCTCTAATTTAATTTTTTTTCTTTTTGCATTTTGATGTCGCTTTCTGTTTTGTTTTGTAGCTCCACTTCCACATTTGACTTCCGATGATGTTGATAAAGCATTACAAAACTCTCCACGGTTAATGCATGCTAGAAACACAGGTAATGCTGGCCCTGCCCCTTACCCACAGGAAAAGCCCAGCTGTCCAGACAGCTGGCGGGGCAGGGGTGCTGCAGGGAGGCCCCACCCAGCTGGGGCAAGGGGCCTCTTCTCGGGGAGAAAGGTCAGTGCAGATACCACGACCCAGTGCAGGGGCGCACTTGGATTTCTGGCGCCCTCCCCACCGGCCTTCTGTCATCAAAGGTTTCCTTTGAACTCAAAACTGGGCAGAATTCCCTATTAGCCACAGTCTTACCTCACATTCTCTGGGTTCCAACCTGCCGCTTTTAATCCCCAAATAGTTGTGTGCCGTCTGCAGACACGCGAAGC